>JANHGB010069821.1:4998-27142 GCA_026283785.1 Coracopsis vasa
AAATCAGCTGCAAAGATCTGACCCTTACGGGAACAGGAGCAGGATCTGCAGTAATCAGTAATTAAAGCAAGTACTTACGTTCTTAGGGGCATATTAAGAAAAAAGGCTTTCACATTTACCCTTCACATCCATAAAACAACTAGCTGGTGTGGGGGCTTTGCACACTTCAGGAGATTTATCAGTAAATGCTCTTGCAGCTGTGATAACAGCACATCAGTAATGACTTACGCTGTCTATTGGTAAAGGGGCAATATGCACTTCAGTACTATTAATGAGATGATGCATTTGCTGCATTATTAAAAATCCATTCTGTTTGCTCATTTTTAGTCATAGTCTCTGTTTTATTTGCTCCCCCTAAAATCTACAGGGCAAATGTGACAACGAGGTTATCATTTAAATATTCTGACATCGCACCACATAACTGCTTCAAATCAGAGGTGGAAAAAAACCCAACAAAAACCAACCAAACAAAAAAACCCTATTCTAAATACCGCATGTTCTGGCACTTATTTGATAAAACTTGTGAAAATTATTATATTAATCCATTTTGCAGGAGGAAGTTGGTCACATTATTACCAGTAACCCAGAAATCACCCAGAAACTAAAAGGTCTATTTTCACAATTAGAGATCAAAGCTGAAATTACATGTGAGAGTGCCTCTGTGTGTCTCTGTAGAGGAACAAGAGAAGGGAGAGTTGGCTTTACTTCTCATTCATGCTGTATCTTGCCTTTTAATATATTACTTGTTTGAATTACCAATGAAGTAAACCAAACAACTCCCATTGTCTTTAATAATTAATCTAGTCCAGGAAATAGTTTCAGAACTTTTCAGCACCACTAAATTAATTCAAGAAGATAAAGGAAGAAAAAAAATTACCCAAGAAAAATATTAAAACTAAATTCCATCTTCTGGTTTTAATATGAACTGGTAGGATGCTAGCCTGTGACTGAAAAATTGGCTTCAGTTCCCTTTGCTATTAACTTCATAAAAAACTACTAAAAGAGGAATTAAAATTCAAGTATCTTCACTACATCAATTATCTTCTGATAGTTAGGGCACTTTTTCAAGAACAGTACGTCTACAGCACATGGACTAGCATCCCACATACCAAAGGTAAAAGTCTGGACTTGATGACCTTAAAGATCTTTTACAACCTAGTTGATTCTATGATTACCATCAAATGCTCTAACCACAAAAGTGTTGTGTGAACTGGAGTGCCATCACCATCCAGTCCTCTACATATTTTTCTCATGAATACCAAGGCTGCTGATGCAGTCCATGTAGAGCCTCGTCTAAGAGATATACCTTGATTGATATCGTAATAGGAGCCACACCATGGAGGGAATGCACAATCAGTGTCCAGATTCTGCCTGGATCCACACAGAAGTCCAGCAGATTACTCTAACACAACATAACAGAGGCCACTGAGCACACTAGTTACTTCATATGAGAAAAAACTTCACTAGAAAATGTGTCCGTAGGACTAGCTGTGCAGGTAAAATGCTAATCTTGGATTTGGGCATCTAAATCTCCCTCCCCTCTGTCCTAAAGTCTTTTGCATTTATCAGTCCAGAGCTCAGTTTCCCCCGTCAGGAATGGAGATACTACAATTTCCTGACACAAAAAAAGTGACACAAAGACAAATACATATCAAAAAGAGATTTAAATAAAATAAATAAAAAATCTGAAATCCTGAGATCTAAACAGGTGTTAAATTTATATCAGAGAGAGAAAAAAAACTTGAAAGGTGCACATCTCTATTTCTGTGTGAACCTCCATGAACTTCCCCCTTGGATTATGCCTTTCTTGCTGTGTTTACAAGAAACTGAAAAATGATTGTATGGAAGAATACTACGGAAGAGTACTATTTCTTAAAGGCTTCAGTTTGCAGATACTATAGCAGATAGCTTAACAGATATTTTAATGCCTGACTAATGCTGTATTTCCTAGTAAATGTATAAATATATCATTTTTAAATAAACAGTCCTCTAACTTCTTGTAATTACGCACAGCTGTAAAAACCTGTTTGCTCAAATGTCAGGAAGCAGCACAGAACTTTTTGCCTCTTCAGATTTTCCCATATCACTAGGCAATTTATCCTGAAGCTTGAGCTGGTATATTTATCTTTTTCCTTTATTCTTCTTTTCTTCATCATTAGAAATAGAATACCTTTTTTATTCTTTTATGGTGCATTCACTACAAATGATATTTATGTTCTACCCTTTCCTCAGAGATCTTTGCCTAGACAAAGCTTTTCATAAAGATTTTAATTAAAGCTAAGAGGGTTGGAGGTCAAGGTTGACAGTCACATGCATCAGCTTCCTATGATATCCACAAGTTCATTATCTGCAGACAGCTCTGCTATATACTTTGGAAACTTAAATCAATATGATGCCTAAAATGTCTGAAATGTATTCAGTTTCAAAACCAAAAAAAGTGGGATCATAAACCCACAGAAGCCACTTAGAATGAAAGATAGCTCTAAATTAAAGCCTTGATCCAGACTCTTGACTGCTGCCAAAATTTAGATCCAAATCTATTCACTCAAATCCTTGTGATAAGAGACATACAAATGTTTTAATACATATAAAATATTTTAATGCATATGAAATGTTTTAATACATATAACTTTCTGCCTGGCTTCTTCCTTAGAATGAATGAAATCAAAATTCCAAACTCTATCAAATCTAGGAAATTTTTAGTCCAGCTTGAGACTCAGAGAATTTGCCTACCTGTTTGAATTCTGTGTCAACTAAGAAGTAAAACTGCGGTTTTCCACTCAGCCCAAGATTTAAATGCCCAAATGTCATTGAAAGCAAAAAAATATCATAACCAAAAAATGTAATTCCTTAAGCTTATTTCATTATTTTAGAAAAATTGCCGCTTATCTGTTCATTAAATAACACACTGCTGCAGAGTTTTATTTCTTTCTTCTGTGCAGTACAGAGATGCTATAATTAAAAATTAGTCCATTTCATTAAATACTGATAATCTCTTTCTGAGCATAAATTTTAAGAATAATGAATTCCAAAGACAAGGATAAGCTCTCACCATTTTTAGATGAGATGGTCTTGACCGACAGGAGAGAACCATAAACATTTTGAAGTTGAACTGAGCTGTAGAGTTTTAACCTACAAGGCTGTGAAATTTGCCTCACTGGATACTCACATTTTAACCACACAATCCTTCCATTGCCTATCCCCAAAGCCCCATGACTGTCACAGAAATGCAGGTCAAGGTTGGGAGTGCTGGGACTGACGAAGGGGGAAATGGACCAATAAGAAAAGTGCTTGGGACTGCTTAAGGCCGTAATCTTGGAGCATCCTATTTCACGAGCTCCAGAAGTTCACTCATAATACTCCTCCCTGCATAGCCCAAGAGGATATGGCTGACAAATTCCAGATGCAATGAAAACCTATGGAAAGCATCTTAAAAACGCAAATCCTTCCATGAACTCTAATTTTTGACTTCTGTCTTCCCTTTAGAAAGCAGAGCTATCACCATAAGTACCTAACAAAAAATCATTAGGATGCATTCTCCCACTATAAATAATGAACTATGAGAAAATTACAACCGTTTCAGCAGGAGAAATACATTTTGATCACAGGAGTTTTCTGTAATAGATAAGCCAGGCACTGTTTTTGACGATTCATAGAGAACACAGAGTCTGAAACACTGCTCCAGCTTTTGATATCTCCTAATACATTTCAACTAAATTCTTTCCTTTCTTTGTATTTTGTTTTCAAGAAAAAGCTAAATAGCATCTTTGTGCTAATATGCAGATTGTCAAATAGTTTTAAATAGATGCAGGGTGTTTTGAGCTGGATTCTAAAGCAGATGGGAGCCAACATAATTGTAGGAAAATGAGGTTGATATTCATGTTTCCTGACACATATATATGAGGACAGACTGCAGCATTCTGCTCCTGCTGAAGAGCTGGGATTTTGGCCAGAGAGCTTTAATAATCAGGTTGAGAGGACATAAAGGTAAAATGATGCCGTGCATGGGGAATACTGTATGACTTCCATGATGTAGTGCAAACACAGGAACAATATTATTTCATTGCTTTTATTTACCAGAAAAAGAATCTAGGCTTCTTTCCTCAAATACTGAACTTTTAGACTTTTCTATTTGTCAAAGCTCCAGGGACAAGGAATGCCTACAGCTAGTGAAAGTCCTCCTATTTGCAACTTAACAGTAACAGGATTTGAAGCTAAGTGCATTGAAGAATTCGGAGAAACATAAAACAATTTAACAATGTAAGTCCAAGATCTTTTCCCTCATTCATTATTTTAATCACAGACACTTTCTTGAACAAGTTGGAGAAAAGGCTGTTTTCCTCGTCCCAGGACCCGTGTTTCAGTACAGATTATCCCTTGCAGAAAATAACACAAAAGACATGATGTCTTTCTGTGGATATGTATGCCAGCTATCTCATCAAGACAAGAAGAAAACAAGCTACATCAAAATTCTATTTTGTTCAGATACAGTTTGCCTTAGGATATAATTTTTTGGGCAGAAGGTTCCTCCAGCTAACATGGCCTACAGTGATTAGAAACTGACTCTTACATGCTTCCCTTAACCAGGGACTCGCAAAGGAACATTTCTACCATCACACTTTTTGCCATCTGCCTCGCAGTCACATGAGCAATGCATTCTTCCCATCAACCAAAATCCCTTTTTGTGCTCATAGTCTTTACAAGGACCAGATGTTCTCGGGTCTCACTAGACCTAAGCCATAAAGATACAGCTGGCAGTAATCTAATTAGGCATAAACAGGTCTCATCTTCCCTTAAATAACCATTCATTTTATGACCAACTGGTATGTTCAGACACCTTAAAATTTTCAAGTGGCTAGTTAACTTGCTTTAGCATCAAGAAGGGGGTGCATATGTAACGTCCCTTCATTCAGTAGATGTCTGGCCTTTAGGATACATGCCAAGACCACAAAAATACATCATAGATTCAGAGATCTACACTTTTCTCTGTTAAAGCAATGCACATCTACAATAGTTCCTCCAAATTCAACTCAGTGATCTAGGAAGTAGATTACTTTGTTACATTTTTATTTCAGCATTATCTTACTATGAATGTTACGAACATACGGACTTCATTACAGAAGGTTTACCTATTGGTTCAGTTTGGGTGGGAATCATCTTTTCTTTCCATTACTCTTTGATTGTTTCCTTTCCTTTGAGTCCTTCTTTCATTCTGCAGGCTCTTACACCATTTCACAAATACACTTCTCTCTAGTCCACAGGATTCCTTTTCTGACATCACCTGAACTGCACGACATAGATGCTTTGGTCAGGACAGGAACAAGCTGCACTTCATCCTCTGAGCATACAGATAGGGGTGGAGCATTGCTGTGTGTTCCGGTAGGCCTGGATAAACACAAGTGTAAGCAATGGGTACCAGAGTTAAGGGAAAAAACAAGTTGTTCTTTCAGAGATCTGTGTTTTGTGCAGAGCAGGCACTCCCAAAAGTTTGCTGGATCAGATATTTGATGTTCCTTATCATCGCTGCTGCATTCCTGAATGCCAACTGTGGCATTGAATTATTTATGCTATTTATGCTATTTATGATGCCCTGGAGAGTGCAACCTTTCACTGAGTTGGGCAGTCCTTGCCACTGGTTATTCAAACTTTTATTATACCAAAGTTCACTTGATATTACCTATTTCTGTTTAAAGAGGTCCCTGAACTCCACCAGAAGCCTTAGCTACTGCAGACTGCAGTTTTTCAGGTGAGGCAGACTGCCATGAGTGCATAAAACATATACTGCAACCTTTCCACATGGTCATCTTAACTGAAATAATTTCTTTGAAGCACTATCTGTATTTCAAATGCTAATTATATCACTTCAGCTGCACTGAGAGTTAGAGAACCTGAGGGAGAAGTGGGTGACCTGTCAATTCCTTATCACAAATGAGCTTGTTTCAAGAGTATGCCAACCACCTAAGCTCTCAGGACCAGCTCTGGAAATCCATTAACAACCTGCCACAGGGGTGGTTCAGTCACATATCCTCCACTAAACGGTTATGTCAAGAGTCACAATGAGCTGCAAAGAAATCTCCACATTTTTATAACCCTACGGTGTTCTCCTCAATTTTTGTACTGTGAAGGATCTTAGTATGTGCTTCCCAAGATGACAGAAAACCTGGTTTAAATTTCAGAGCATCTGTAGGCAGAATGGTGGATAACTCCTCTATTGCATTAGCCTAAGGAGCTGAGTTTTCTGACTGCAGAACTCAGGATGTATCGCCATTCTCTCACAACATCTCAATCTTTTGAACTAGCTCCACAAACCTCTTGGCACACAGCACAAACCATAGGTATCTGCAAACCAAACCATCTGTCAGCAGGTACAATCCTTGCTTTTTCTTTGAGGGACTCATTTTCCAAAATTTTCCAGTGGACCTTATTCCGTTATTGAGTGAACAGTACCTAGAAACCAGATAGACAGTAGATTGAGTGTATCTTGCTTTTTTAATATCACACACCTTGGTTTCTTATTGCATCCCATCTCTCCTAGACTTTTATTCTGTTGGTTTTGCTGTTCTAATATTATTTATATTGTAAAAGTACAAAGAAAGGCATAAAAGCAGAACAGAAAAGCCTGTTAAACCCATATCCGACATGTATAAACGATTGGATAAAATATTGGGAACTGAAGAATTAGGACCAGAGTGCTCAAGCCCTGAATAAAACAGGAACTGGGGCTGAGCAGATGATGTTCTGAACACTATATTTTTCCACTGGGAAATGGCTGTCTCTGAAATGCCCCACTGGAATGAATTTGTTCAGAGAGAACAGCTTGGAAGCTGACTCTTACCCTTAATGCCAGAAGTCTTCCTCAGGTGACATCTGAAGTGTCACCTCATCTCCCAGGTGACAGGGAGATGAAAGTCTGTTAACAACCACAGACCAACCTTCAACTCTTCTGTAAGTGCCACTTCTCAAAGTGGTCTAGGATCCCAGACTTTGCTGCAGATCAGCCTAGGCTCTGTCATCTTCTTTGCAGATGGCTATAGGCCTGGGAGTCTTCAAGACAGGAGCATCTCTGCATGGCTAGATCCTTTGCCTTTTTTTTTTCTTCCAAAGATCAGCAGCTGGCTGCAAATTGAACCCTTCAAAAAAAAAAAAAAGATAGCTATAAAAGATAGCTACAATGTAGGTGCAGTTTCAATATCCCTGAATTTTTCTCAAAACAGAAAATTCCATGACTTCCCGATTCCAGCAGCGAAAAACCCCAAATCCCTTCTTCTGGTCACAGACATGGAGATATCAAAATTTCAGTGAACAGGGACACAGAAAACACCTTTTCCTGTGTAAGCCCATAACTAGGGATATTTCTTACCTGTTGCAAGTCATATTTCAACCATGGCAATCAGAGAGCTGAAACGTCTGAGTATGGGGTGTAGAACACAAGCAATTTGCCTTCTCATGACTTGACAGTTGCCGATTGCCAGCAGTGACCCATCTTTCAGTTTACACAAATCCTCCACAGCTGATCAGTGCAAGTGCATGTGCTCCTCATACTTTTAGGAAGATCCGATGTGAAAGTAGGACACAAAAAAAACCAAAACCAATCAATCAGACTCCTGCAGATGAGGCTGAGGAGTGACTCTGAACTAAAAAAAATGCTTGTGAACTGAGAAAGACTTTACTGTGTTAATTCAAACTTCTGCAGGCAATTGCAGGCAATCTGGATTCCATTTTGAGGTTAAAGGAGTTTGCATATATGATTCGTCTTTAAAAGAGATCAGAATAAACATCATCTAGAGAACTACAGTATTTATGACTGGAGGCAAGCCTGTTAATTGTTAAGTGATGAAGTGAATACTGTGTAAAGTAATGTTTTCAAATAAGATATGAAAAGGTAGTAAAGCAAATATAACAGCCCTAGGAAAAAGTCTCCTAAAATATCAAAACAAAAAGGAAAAAAGAGACGGCAGTGACTTAGGTCAGGGTTAGTTCTTGAGGAGGACAAGTGGAATGCAAGAAAGTTTTTATAGTATGTTTTCCTTTCCTGTTAAAGTAATCATCTACTAATTAGCTCATCTGAAGAGCTATTACCATCATGTATGCCCGCATCCCAAAGTTACAGCTGGCAAAGAATTCTTCCTTCTGCTGTAGTATTTGGAAAGTTGCATAAACATTGACTAATATGAATCTGGTATTGAAAGGCAGTCCTGGGTAATGAGAGGAGCTTCAATAAGGAAAAGTTCTTGCTTTGAATGTGTGTCTGGGAAGAAGAAAACACTCCCAAGCAAGAAGTAAATCCAAGCAATGAATCTGTTCAAGAGTCTCAAATCTTCTCACTCTCAGTTGTTGACTTGGCTAACAGAGACAAAAATTATGCTTTCGTTGCAAGACACAGAACAGATTATTCCATGATAAGAAATTGCACCAGCTGAGGGCTTGTGGAGAGAGATAACACAGGAGATCAGCAGAGCTAAGATCTTAAAACAAAAAATCTAAGCCTCTGTCTCGAGTTGATGCAAGTCCTCCTAAAGGAAACCAAACAAAGAGACTTACTAAAACCCCTCTGTGGTTGTTGTTAGTGCTCCAAATTGGGAGTGGACAACTGAAACTGTGGACTAGTTCTGGATGTTACTGGAAAGGAAATAGTGAAGTGCACTCATGCTAACATTACAGAGAAGGGATACATGCATTTTATTCTGTGGGTTTTTTTATGGATTCAGTTTCTGCCTTTACCGAATGCATATGACCTTTCTCAGATAAGAACTGTTTTGTATCTGTGTGTGCAGAAGGCCCCAGGAAGGATGCACTTATTTATTTTAAGTTTCTGTATGAGGGCTCAGCCTGATTTAGAACACACTTGGGAGGCAGCCTAAATATTTTGATTCCAACCATTTTTGCTGTCACTAACCACCTGAAAGCTTATAATTACAATGACAGACATCTGTCCAAATCAGATGCTATTTTCTTTTAGCAAGTTATCCTATCATCACAGGGAATACATCTAAATAAAATAAAAACATCCCCACACAGTTCTGCATCAGTACAGACAAAACACATCATCTTCCTATCCCATCCCTATGGATTGCTGCAGTAGGAAAGAGAATTTGTGCATTGCTTTTTCATCTTTTCCAGAATGACTAAAGCTCTGCCTTCTCTCCAAGTCTAAGGAAACTTTAATCTTGGATCACCTGGGGAGAGAAGAAATTTTTTTGCAGCTAGCCTACTAGTAAGCTCTGTCTTAATCAGAGTTTCAACTTTTAGGATATTTTGGCATAAAGACTTCTGTCTGGATTCCTGGCAGCCTGAGTCCAAAATGGAAAGACAACACAATGCAAGGCAGAGACAGACAACGTGGATCTGTATGAGCTGATGTGGGAACTAGAGTTAGGGCTCACTTCCAGCTCACATCTCTTCTTGTAAATGTAATACTGTATGTGACACTCACCTGAGCTGGTGTTGCCAACTCAGAGTTTGTGCTGTACTGCCTTGTTCAGTATGGACATGGAAAAGGGAAACAACCTTCCTTCAAATGTATTAGCAGATGTAGTGTGCAAATGGCATTCCCATCCTTCTTTGAGTCAAGGTCTCTATGGAGGAGAGCATGTCCTTGAAAAGTATATTCCCCCAGGACATCAGCTGAAATCCTGACTCTCCTGCCCTTAGAAAGCCCTCTCATAAGGTATCATCTCACAGGTCGGAAGCACTGGCAGCTGGCGATGAATAAATCATATGCTATAATCTCTTTAATACTAGTCTCACTCCTACCTCCTAATAAATGAAAACACTATGTTTCCTTTAATAAGAAATGCATGAAAGTGTGCCATTCATAAAAAGATTCAATCAAACATATGAAGCATATCCTGCTGTGACCCATATTTCTGTAACAATGTGATCTTCTTTCTTGTGTGACGGTGGGACTTGTTCAGGCAACTTTTGGGTTTTGTTGGTTTGGGGTTTTTTTTGACATGCTAGTCACCTCATTCAGAAAACCTGGACAAATGTTTAGGGCTAATTCTACAAATGCAAAATCATTCTCCAGTGCAAAAGTGGTAAATACAACAATTTATTTGAAGAGAGGCTGACAGATCATGCTGCTTCTTAGAGCAGAAATAAAAAGTCCCTTTTCTTCCTCTTACTGGAAAATGTGGGGGAGTTTTGCTTTAGGTCAATTAGATCAGAAGGAATAATGGAGAAATTGTTCACAAGAGAAAGAACCCCTTCTTCAGGCTTTTCTCTTATAAATAATTGCATTCAAGTCTGAATGTAAAAAATTAAAATGTTATTTTAAGAGTTGATTTTGCAGAAATATTTTAAACATTTTTGCCATCTTTGATTTCAACAATTGGAGACAGAAAAATGAGAAAATGAATGAAGCTGATTCACCAGAACAAGGGAGTCCAACATCACTAACACGAGAGAATACTCCACAAACGCACTATCTCACCTTCTTATTAATGATTTGCACAGTCAGAAATCACAAAAGTATTTATTTCACTGTCATGGAAAATCTTTATCCTGAGCAAATAGATTTCACTAAAAATACTCAAAGCAGTTACTGAACATTTATCTTTATAATAATTTTTTGGAAGAACAGGATCATTTAATTAGGGAATTAGGTTGAATCCTTGCTCACTGAAGCCAATGGGAGTCTTCTACTCACTCTGCTGGATGACATTTAATATTCAGAATGCAAAAGGACTGTCTACCTGCTTAAAGTTAAGCAAGCGCTTAGGTATGCTGCTGCATTTGGGTCATTAACCTCCAGTTTATTTATCAAGTTTCTTAGAACTTCATATAAGCGTAAAAAAGTATTAATGAATTTCTAGAAATGGGAAATGTTTAATTCCCAATTGAATGCTATGTCCTTCTTTCAGTTGCGCAGAGAAACTATAAGTAATGTCTTTTTGGCTGGTTCTTACCATCCCAAATCTGCTAAAGGACTTATCCCATTTCTGTGGCAGATGCCACAGCCTTAACTACAGCAGAACATACCCAGAGAGAAAACAGCTCCCTAAACTCTGATAAATAAAGATACTGTGTCACCTCTCCTCTACAACTGAAACTATCATCAACAGCTCTCACTCTACTCTCCCATCATGGCTTACCTCACTAAAAAAGCCTAATGCCATGTCACCATTCTTATCTGCTCATCACGAAGTAGCTTTTGGTTAGAGTAGGTGTACATTTAAGACCTCTCCCAAAGCTGCAGTGTGAAAATCACGTTGTCAGCAGCAATGACACACTAGCACAATCAGCTATGTTTATGTAAAGGTGAAGCTCAGCTGCGCAGGATACCAAGTTTTCCTGAAGGATAGTCAAAAACTTCTCGCAGAAGCTAATACAAGCCTTACCACATACCAATCTGTATGCAAAGCACACTTTAATCTTGCCCTTTTCTCTTTCTACCACAAGAAAACAGCTGCGGATTGTTTTGAAACAGAACCCATACAAAAGGGTACAAATAACAGCACGCACATTTGTTCTCCAGGGGAAAAGCTAAGAGACTAAACAAAATGTAACAGATATTGGCTGCATCACTTCTTACAAACTGCAACATGCTTGGAGGCCGACAGTTGCAAAAGCCATGGAGGCACAGAGAACCCTGCTCCATGAACAGGCTGTTCATCCCACATTAAAAGTATTGACTTTGAACCAGCATGCATTGTCCATAATGAGGATTTAATACTGCAAATGCTCAGAAGATAACTGACCATTATGAAAAGAAGCCATATCGCTTTTATACATAACTCAATTCCTCACAGCAATTGTCTCACATCAGAGATACATCCCCAAATGAAATGCTCAAAGATACCCATATCTAAATGCCAACCTGCTTACAGCACACAGGTGATCAGAGTACCTGTGGGCAAGTTTCTCCCTAACTTTTCTCTCAGAGTCAAGGTATTCATTTGCAGGGACCTCAGTGACCACTTGAAACGTCCAGACTGGGGTACAGCACACCAAGTTTGTCAGGTTTCAGTGAGATCACTTGGTTTACTATACTGTTTTGGCATGTTCCTTCAGCAAGCACCAAAGACTTTTACCTTTGCATTGCAAATTCAGCACAAATAAACTGCACATGGGGAAAACAGTTTATGATTAAAGTACAGCGAGGCCTTAACACCTGTGGGTGTACAATTACTTGATATGCTTACTAAAATGCAAACACAAAACTAAAGCACAGCTATAATGAAATATAGCATAAGTCTAGGTACTACTGGTGCTAAAATGTGCAATAAAAAAAATGACCAATTCTAATAAAACTAAACCAACATTCTTGGAAAATATGTCACAATATTATTAAAAACGCATTATTTTAAAACTCTAGCAAAAGTCATTGAAGTGCCATTTCAGTCTATGTAGCCTAAAACTCAGTTATAACAGAAGATGAATGATAATTCAGTCACAAATCAATCTTTCAATGCCTTATTTTTGGCACTGAGTTCAAGCAAATCTCAGCATTATCTCATAGGCTTTGGTGTTGCTGAATTA
This sequence comes from Coracopsis vasa, assembly GCA_026283785.1. Taxonomy (NCBI): domain Eukaryota; kingdom Metazoa; phylum Chordata; class Aves; order Psittaciformes; family Psittacidae; genus Coracopsis; species Coracopsis vasa. Next base: position 17,479 of record JANHGB010069821.1, read on the forward strand.
AATGAAACGTTTACCACAAAAAGCTAAGGCAATAACCTGTTGCACGTCTCAGTTGAACTAGGACACACGGGAAATGCTTACTGGAGTTTATTTTAAAAGTCAGCATTTATAAACAAAACAAGAAAAGTCTTCAGAAAAATACAGTTCATTGCCATCAGAGTTCTGGGAAAACTTGATGGAGGCAGACTGCGCTCCCCAGCAGCAGCCCTTTGTCTAACAGTCTCCAAGAACATGACAACAAAGAAATTATCTGCTCTTTGTGGGAGCTTAGTGCTGCACTACACACACCAAGCTGGTAAAGGGCTGCTCCCAGCAGAATAGTATGTCCTGCCACATGGACACCCCTAGTGCACAGTGGGGGTCCTGGAATACAGAGAGATACAGTTTTCATGAGAATGGACAGCCAACCTGAAAGACTGTCAAGCCTGCCCAGGCAGTTATAATACCATAGTTAAACACCATGAAATTTGCTTTAATCTCTTTTGCTTTTTTGCTCTTTCACTGAAATTTGCTTTTTATCTCTTTCTGAATTCAGCTTAACTCTTCAAAGAATGGGAGAAATAGTTGGGTTTATTTTTGTTTGCTTCTCTGGTAAGCTAACATTCACATTAAACTATATGAAAACAGGCATTCAGTATTTAGGGCCTTTTGTGTCATTTTGATTGTCTTTTTTTTAAACACAAGGATTCACCCTCAACTAGTTGCAGCTATGTGTGTATGTACAACTGCCACTCTGCTCTTTGCTATTCAGTATTTTAAGGTCATCTACAGCATTAATCCTGTTTCATATTTTATTAAACTATCATTCTCTTCCACCAAGAAATGTTATGTTGATCTCCTAAACCCCCTCTGGCTTCAGCTGTAATTCTCTTCCACCATGGATTTAGTCTGTTGCTCATCATTACAGCACCAAGTACACTTGCTTTAATGAAAATAGGAATGAATTTAGTCTTTAGTTAGCAATTGTACCAAAGGGCAAGGTAATGAATAGCTAAACAGACATGAGTATATAACCATTCATGTAAAATGAATAGTGTGGGATACCTGCTTGAAATCCATATTAAACCTTTACTTGTTTTATCCTAGTATCAACAGAATAAGGCAAAGTAGTCAACTAAGCTTTTGTAAGAATGATTTCTACAACAGGCTTAACACAGTCCCTTAGCATTTTAAGATAAAGCCACAATTGAAGCTTCAGAAACATAAGCAATTGTGTTTGACATCTTTGGGTCAGAGTTTTACCTTCTGTCTAGATGAAGAATATTAGTACTGCAGTCAGAGACACTGCAGTTCTTGATCGCTTACACAGTACTGTCAACACAGCACTTTGAAGACCGATAAGCAGAGCCTGCTCCCAACATACACACCAGTGCCAGATGAAGCAGGCTGAATGAAGAGCTTAGTACTCAACCTGCCACCCACATTGCTCTCTTTTAAATTGAAAGACATTACCTTTGACTCAGGAGCTATATCTTTGCCTCACTCTTCTATTCTGCCTTATAGTCCCCCTACTGTTTCTATCAGAAACAAGGTACAGGATTAGATGGATCTAGCCCAGATATGTCATTCTTATTCCACATGAAGTTTCATTGGCAAACTCATGATGTAGTAGAAACCTTGAGCTTTACAGAATACATACACTACTTTTCTATGTAATTGTTAGTATGAGTTAGTAACAGTTCTCACTAGGTATCTAGGCCTCTGCATCGTTACTCAGTAGCTCTGCCTCTAGGGCCTCTACTGCTGAATCAAGAGTATCCATTTTACCAGTATGGATATTTTACTCTTGTATTGTGATTTTTACTGAGTCAAATATTGTCTGTCCTCCCAGTGCTGACATGAAAGCAGAAAGTCAACATAAATCATGTTGATTCAACTCTGCATCACAAATTCTATTTAATTAAGATATAAGGTTATTGCCTCACTATTCCTAGTTGAGATCGAGCATGTAACAATAAATTATCTCACATTGGAAAAATTAAGTATTAGTGATCAAGGAAGCCCGGCATCCTTTAAAACCTCTGCATTAGAGAGGGTAGCAAATGAAACCAGGATTAATACCCCCTCAAACATCCAAGGTACTTACCCCAGAAAGAAAAACTGCCAACTTATTTACATTTATATTCCAAACACCACAGCAGCAGGTGATGCAAGTCTTCAAAATGTGTTTTTATTGGATTAGAAATAGGGAGCCAAGCTTAGAGTAAAATAAACCAAACATAATCCGGTGAGAAGTAGTCACTGCCTATGACTGAAGGAAGATACCAGTGGTTGAGTAACTCCAGGAAAACTACACCTTGAGGCTGTTAGGTCTCCAGGTCAGGAAGGATAGGGCGGAAAGACTGGCAAGAGCTTGCCAGCACAGAGTAGTCTGATGTTGCGCTATAAGCCTATTTCTCCAGCTTTGCCTCAGAATGCAAAAGCAGCAATTGACTGAACTCTGTGGACTTTAAGCTTTAAGCCCCTCAATATCTAACAGTAAGAAAATGTCTGCAGTACCTTCAGAAAGAAAATTTAGCTAAGTGTCAGTGGTTGAGTTAGAACAGAATTACAATGGTATTTGATTCATTTTTCACCAAGTGTTTCTGCTCTTTCAGCTAAAATTTTGACCTTAAGACTTACTTATTACCTCTAGTATGTTATTAAGCCTTCTCAGCATTGTGGGAACAAGGAGAGTTGGATGCCTGGTCTTCACAGAAATACTGACAAGAAAACCACACATACACACTAGCACATCAAAGACCTGAGACCCATTCAGGTCTATAAACGCCGCAACCTGAAGAAAGTTTACTGCAAAACTGACTTGAAACCTGTTATTATATAGTGCTGAGTTTTGGAAAGAAGTGTTGCATAGCAGACATACAGGAATACAGATTACTTATATACACATTTCATGAACAAACCAAGAAGTGCTATGCCTGCTTTTTGTGAGATTATTAAACAGGTAATCCTCCTAGTCCAGTCAAATGCTATTCTGCTCCCTAATTGTACCATTGTATCAATTAATGATTTGTTCATACCTTGAATAGTATAGGCTGTTCTAGTCTCATTACCTCAAAAAGAATATGTTAGAGTTCGTCTATACGGAAGAGCATTTTTCTGCCAGAGAAAGATGATGTGGGGGATGTGTTTGAAATCTATGTAATCTTGAATGATAAAGAAAGCAGAGATAAGGATTGGCAATTCCCCATTTCTGCCAAGGTGAAATAAGGTCCATTTTATGAAGCTGCTGTGAAACTGGTACAAAAAAATTTAAGAAGGGTGGTTCTCAATACAGTGAGTAGAGCAGATCTGTGAAACTCCTTAGCACTGTGTACACAGGTTTGAAAGCAAACAGGTATTTCAAAGTTGCATTGCAGATCACAAAGCAGACTAGGCATAAGTGTGCTCGGGAAATTCTCTGGGGTGAGTATAGTCAGCCTGAAAAGTACTAGGGTAGACCTGTTTTCACACTTTGTCAGTGGACATACATCCCCATGTATGTCCGCTGCCTAGAGACAGAGTTCTGAGTTTTGTGGACAATTTCTATAAACAGTTATGAATGTTCTTATATCCCAGCAGGCTTGGAACATTGTTTTAAGTTCCACTTGTCTTGCTGCAGCATATCAAATCCTTCTTGTAAACATATTTTTCTTATGGACCTGAAGAGCTCAAAAACATTTCAAGATCTGACTTGTCTTTCCCTATTTGAAGTTACCGTGTGATTCAGATCTCTCAAAGTGTATATAAGAGGTCTTTGAGAACACAGTGTGAGTTTTCTGTGCAGAACTGTCAGTTCTGCACATTCCAAAGATTACTGTAATACTTAAATATTTGAGTTGAAAAAGCACTGTAAAGATGGAGAAGGTGACATTTTAAGAAGTCAACCTAAATAACACAGACCTATCATCATCCAAGACAATGTTTACATAATTTTAAAAAATGCTGTGTAAATCCATATTTAATACATATCACATATTTGCTAGGAATGTTGAGCAACTGCTGAGTTACTTTTAGCAAGAAAAATTCAATAGAAGCATATCTAAAATACAGGCTATAAAGCCAGTCTTCCTTTCTTCTTCTGTATTTCAGTTGCTATTTTATTTCCTGATCATTCAGACTTGTCAGATATTCTCTATTTCACATCATGCTTATACATGCACTTTACATGCACATTTTTCTCTCTTGTGCTCAGTTAACAACAATTAAACACATTTTATCAAAAATGAAAAAGATCTAATTAAAAATAAGAGGCCAATAAAATCCTCCTCTTAGTCTGCCTCTTTGGTTCTCAGCAATTTCATCTTCCAAAGTTATTTTTTTATTTATCCAGTACTAATTTGTGTACGTGTGTGAATCCACACGTAGGTTTATGAAAATTAAAAGCAGTCCTACCACCAGAACTGAGTAGGAAAAATGTTTCAGAAACCTATAGATTCTTATGCAAATAATTCTGGTCTCTGAATGGAAGTTTTCTTTTTTCATCCATACGTAGGTGCTAGTGGTTTCCATGACAACTTTGTCAGTTTTCCATTTGCAGTAGTATTTTTCATTAAAGCTTACATATGTTATTATTCAAATATTAGATTTAGTTTTTGCAGAACCTTAAAGCCTTCTTAACAAAGGCTGTTATGCCAATAACATTGGAGAAATGTTTAGAGTCAATTTTGACACAAATGACATAGCCCTCTTGATAAAAGCATAAAAAAAAGAAAAAGCAATGATGATGTATTTAAACATGCATTTGATATCTTGCAGCCTCAGCAGCCTATTCGAAGCATACCATGCTATCATTCAAGCATATCAATACTTTGAATGCAATTACACAAGAGAGAGAGGTGTCTCTGGCAGCATTCTGAGCCATGACAATCAAGACTAAAACTGCTGCATTTTCCCTGGTTTGTAGTCAAAAGCTCATAGATTCTTTAAGGTGTCCCTTCCAGTCATAAAATCAGCCTTGATTCTCCCAAGCTTATAATGGGTGGGCTCATGGAGGTACCCCAGTTTTCAAATCAAACAAGAAAAAGATATATATACAGAGAAACGTGCTTCTGTACAAAATAATTGAGCATTCAACACAGGAAAAGAATGATGAAACTTCATTCATGGCAGAAAAGGTTAGATATTCAAGTAGCAATATTGCAGCTGAACCACTGAAATCCTCAAGTGGGGCCCAACTTACCCCTGCTTGGATGCATCTGTTGTCATGACAGACATGTCATTCTACAGTGAGATATTCCAGAAAATTAAGCCACATGAGGTTGGGTTTTGGATTTGGGATTTTTTATTTTGTGACTTGGTTTTGAGGGCTTGTTTTGTTGCTTTCTTTTCTTAAAGCAGAACATTTAATGTGATGTGTAATTCAGATCAGCTTGAATAAAAACTGACCCTGTAAAGCATTTAAAATTGGCACGCAGGCTGGGGTGAGCATTCAGGCAGCACAGCTGGGTGCCTGAAAAGGGAGAATCCAATCAGCAGTGACTGCACATGTATAAATTGTGTGAAGATGGGAAAAAAAGGAATGCTGGCAATTTTCTACCCTGTTTAGAACAGGGAGAACCCTGTACTGACCCCAAGCAAGGGGAACATTAACGTTTAGTAATTCAGACTTAAAAGGGTGAAATACTTTCTCTAATATTTAGTGGTAGACATCTTTCAGGAAGCATCTGGACACATGAACTGGAGGAAGGAATGAAAGCACATTTGGGAAAGCCTCAGATAGTGCCCAACTGTGCACATCTGTGACTATGCACACAGTTATGTAGTGTCTCATATAGCCAAACCTCTTTTTGAAACTGAACATGAAGATTAAGCAATACAAAGCCAAACCAGAGAAGTGGAGAGTTTCAAGTTTTCTAAAACCCAAAATGACAAGTTTCAAAACCCTTCTAATGCCACCCACTGCCATATTTGGGTGATGTGCATTAGATTACGTGCACACAGATGTGCAGTTGCTAAAAAGAGCTTTTATCACACAAGGATGAAAGGACAACAGCTCCTCCAGTCAGAATCATCCAAACAGGTCTTAGGAGCATTTAAAGTGTGTTTTAAAACTTCAGTTCATTAAGTCCTGTACACTGGAAAATGAATAGGAAGACAGCATTAGCTAAGTAAGCCAGTGTCTTAATACATCAGAGCTAAGTCAGTTCTTAGGGTGAAGGTCTGAGGAGGGATTTTATTACCTTCCTGGAGTTGCACTTTAGCTGTTTCCAGGAAGTCACTAGCTTCTAGCACAGTACCACAAGGACACTTTCCAGTGCTTGCAAGTTTCCCCATTCAGTCAGAAGACAGAATACAACTGTAGCAGCTCCAAGGGTCTTTTCTGTTGTCTTTGTCATAGATGTTTTTCAAACTTTATCAGATAGTTTATCTATTATGTTCTGCCTCTTCTGTTGCTTCCATTGTATCCAAGTCAAGTATTACACGCTCCTTTTCAAAACCTAAAAATACGTCTGTGCTACTATTTACATTTGGGAGGCTAAGCAGAAACCAAGCTACTCATTTTCAGTGTTTTAGGAGTCAGACCATTTGGCTTTATAAGTCAAGGTAGTTATCCTATTAAGCAGAAAGGACTCAATATCTATTCTTGAACACTACAAGGGGGAAGGGAACTGGGCTGAACTCACTCTCTGAACTATCATTTCTCCTCCTTAAAATATCTAACTAGAATTGCAGATAACAGGCAGATAGTAATAGATTGCATCATTTGATTCTCTTCTCTTAGGTGAGTCTGTTCAAAAGTTAGCATTGCAATGAGATTTTGTTGCTTTCTTTGGATGTCATCAAATTCTGCTCCTTTCCATTAGGGGAAATTCAGTGTTCAGAGAACGGCAGAAAAGGAGGACTCTCACCTTCTGCAGCAAGATCCTGGCTATGAACATTTAAAATATTTCTGAAGCAGAGAAAAGGTTGTTGTCATAATCCATTGCTGATTTCGGTATTATTATACTCATTTTAAATGCCATGCAGTGAACTACTAACTGGGTGTTGAGTTCCCCTCTGCACTGTACACATAATAAGAATCCAGTTCCTTTCTGTAACAGGAAAAAGGAATTTCTTTTAAAAGTCTGTTTCAGCTCATTATCCAAAATGATACATATATTGCATTATATGAGGTTCACAAAGAGGCAAGCTGTCTTGATCTGATCAAGCAAATGATTAAAGACGGTTGCAGTGGCAGGCTGTAACTCTATTAGCATAACACTAGGAAAAGAAGCTACTCTGCTGGCTTTTCACATGCATAGCAACTTTCTTTTCTCATTATTCTCCTCATTCCTATCTAGGGATGAGCCTGTTTAGAAGATGGACCTCAATTTGTAAGGATTTTGGGTTTCTCCAATATATACAAGGTCTATGCCAAGGTTTCATCTCTTTATTCCTCTATTTATTCATACTGATAAAGCTATAAAACACCACTCTCATAAGCACCTCATTTTTATATGAAGCTAAAAAGGAGATTTCAAACAAACAAACAAACAGAAAAAAGCAAACACAAACATCAAGCCTTTCCCTACCTGTCTCCTCGGATACAAGAGACTGACCTCCCAGGAAGACAAGGAATCAGCTTCCTGAATCTTTTAACTTATAGGTCTTGCACCAAAGCTGTGGGACTGTTAAAAGGACAGAAAACTCAAAAACACTAAACACATTATTTTCATAAAGACAGTAAACCTGAGCAAAGGGGAGCTGCAGATGATCTTGTCTGGGTACTTCTAAACCAAAGCAAGAGATTATGTTGTACCCCTTGGGAAGCAACTTGCAAATCCTGCTGATCAGCTCTTGAAGAGCTCTCTGGCAAAAAACAGGTAGTGAACAAACATTCGGTGACACCTGAAAAGAAAATTATCAAGTCACTACAGCAATGCAGTAATAAAATGAAGGTGAGTGGGGGTTGCAATTTCAGCATTCATGCTCAGTCTTATCATCTAAAGTTACTTTCTATGCCTATTTTTTTCAGGGCCATCACTGCTTACCACAACTAAACCTAAAACAGTACCAGTTTTGTTGCTTTTTGTTGGACTCTGCAACATTCTTTAATGTGGGAAGTTGAACTTTCACAAAATAGTACAATTCCCAGTTGTCACTCTAACAGCAGAAAGAAATCTCTATTCCCTTTTAAAGTCAGCCCAAGCAGTCTAGACTTGCCCAATAGAGGTTGCTTCAGCATTATCCCAAGTGATTTTTCTTTTGCAGAAGATTTTGTTACTAACACCTGGTGCAAAACCACCTACCTTTACTGAAGATCAAATATCCTTCATATCTATTCCAGGCAAGGCTGTTGCTATACATTGTTTATATTATCCCTATGATGCCCGCTTCGCTTCCCCTATTGCTAACATAAATTTTTCCCTCAGGGAGTTGCTAAGTCTCCTGATGTTAGTATTTAGTCTTTTCCACCGCTTCATACCAGCTACAACCGCACCAAAGAGGACATTGAGTGCCAGTCAGCAAATACCTCCTTCCGCCTGACCAGTGGCAGAAGAGGCCATTCCAAAGCATTTGTGTTATCTGGTTTAGTAAATTATGGAAAATTTTATTATTAAACCTTATTCACAGAGAGGGAAAAAAAAATAAACACAACCTTCTCTTTTTCAAAACTACCAGAAAACAAAAATATGAGATGGGTGAAACAGGTTTCTTCCATTTCTTCATTAGTCAGCTCAGAAGAACAAACAACCCGATTCTTCCAACGACAGCAAGTACTGCCATGGTGTTTTTGTATCACCATGGCAGTAAAATAAATGTTACATATTTGGTAATCTTCAATGAAAAGAAGGCAGCACTGGGTGAAATATGAAGCTGAAGGTTCACATTTAAAGTACTAACAGTGGGACACTGCCACCTCTGTATCTCCTAAAGAACCAGCTTCAACAGAATATACCAAGAAGCATTTGTACTCCTGTTCATAGCCAGAGTAGTAGTTCAGTCCCACATATAGCAGTAGAAATTATTTAGGGGAGAAGAAATGCAAAATTGAAAGAAAAGGAAGAAGGGAAATTCTTCCCAAAGACATCTCTCAGTCCTGACACCTGGTTGCTATGTGCCAAGGGCTAAATCACAGCTTCCCTACACAACAAACATTTGTTTTTAAACAGTTTTCAGTAAATCATTTTTCTCAAAAATAAAGTTGTCAGTCAAATATTTTCTGTTAAAATACTTTTTCAATTGAAATTTGGACTTTCTGATAAGTGTTGGGGAGGAATAGGAAATGGAGAAGTGTAGGTTTTCCACAGAAAAGAATCTATTAAATCTCAAATTTGAAGTTTGTTTTTATAAGTTGTAATAGTCCAGGAACTTCATATTGTACACTTTGTCTGAACTGGGCTCCTTCAACACATTATATCTAACTATCCAACAATTTTGCAACTTTTATTATGAGATCTATCCAGACAAAATATCACCTTATATATTGGGAACATAAAACAACTAATCTACAGTTTCCAACAGTTTCTTTCAGCAGTGCTTTTGAATCAAATTATTTGGTGCACAGGCAAAACTTTCCAGTCTTTTCAGAAAAGTCATTTTTTCACTAGATTTTCTGTAAAAGACAATGACTTCCCAGTTAGAAAAAAAGAAAAAAAAAAAAAAAGAAAGAAAAAGGATGTGCAGGTTAATTAGTCCCACAGATGCTCAGCCAAAATCCATGCATTGCAAAATATGGTAGTAAAGTAGATTAGGATTTTAA
>JANHGB010069821.1:27242-43977 GCA_026283785.1 Coracopsis vasa
GGTTAATTAGTCCCACAGATGCTCAGCCAAAATCCATGCATTGCAAAATATGGTAGTAAAGTAGATTAGGATTTTAAAAGCAGAAGGAATGTTCTGTGTGCAGTCTGCTTCGGTCCCAGCCTAGCCAGGATAATATTGCGCTTTTAACTCATTTAATCCCTGCACCTGAGCTTAAGGGGCCAGTCTACTTACCTACACAAAGTTGCTCTCAGAATGAACATTCGCAATTTCAAGTATTTGGAAATACAAGGACGGACAGAAGGACAGGAATATATATCACACAATAAAAGTAAGGCTGTCATGGTTTAAGCCCAACTGGTAACTCAGAACTATGCAGCCGCTCTCTTACTCCCCCTTCTACTTCCCCCCGGCTCCCATGTTCCAAAATATGAAGTAAGCCTGCATATAATGTATGCAATTCTTGCATACATTAAAGACAATCAGCTAGGATAACAAAAGAATAATTTGCATTGTGGTTTGTCCTCTTTTCGCAGAAGTGTGCTTGAAGCTTATGTAGAGAAAATATTTTCCCTATGTAGGCTTGCTTACTGTAGATATATATTGAATTTTGCAGAATTAACATATGGAAGGTCTCAGACCGTATTACCACATAATCTAAATATAATCAGTAATTATATATGATGTCATCTGAAACTAATTCAGTCCCCTTCACAGCAAGCCTAGATTTTGAGCTCACATTACACTGGCCATGTGCGTTCCAATCTGTCGTGTCTCCTGCCTCCTTCTTCAAAGGCATACAGGTGCCTCAGTGTCACCTTCCACGCTGCCCATTTTGCACAGGGCATGCTGTCCAAGTCCATCTGCCAAGCTACCTTCTCTGTCAACATTTGTTTTCCATGCTGCCTGTAGGAACAAGAACAGTTAAATGCGATGTCAAATCCACAAGTGAAACACACACCTCCCTAAGCTGACCATATGATCATTTTTCTTCACCCTTGTTGCCTTCCTGTCTGTAACACACAATTATTTTTCATATTATTTTACATCAGAGACTAGGCTTATTTGGGCCAGAATCCGCAAACTGAATACGTGGCTTGCTTCTGACCACATGAACAGATTACCTAGTACAAAACCAACATAACAATTATGGCACCATTCTTAGTTATTTCTTTGCTACTAATTCTGCTGGTGTTAATAGCAGTTGATGATTACTTGACACTTTTAAAAAACAATCTTCCGCATTAAGTAAATAAACATTGAATGAGGAGCCTATCTTTAGAGACTCATTTATTGTAACGCCTTCTACCGCATGCTTCTGTTTTTCAAGCTAAATGAATTGCAAGTATTATCCTACTGTTAATATCTACACCACTAAATGCCAGCATCAACAGATTCCACTGACAAGCTGTGTTTGGGTTTCCCCCGATATCAAATATGCCAGTGCTTTAAAAATGTCCTCAAGTAACTGGAATTACTCATTCAATATAGAAGCACTTACAAACTCCACCCCATGTCATAGATAATTAATTCTGGGCATCTCGTCCATTTTGCCTTTGGACATTTTCTGCAGATGCCACCTAAAATTCCAGAAAATGGGCTTTTCAGTCAAGAATCACAGAAAGTAGTCATGCCAGGAACAGTCACAGTATCCAAGACTGCTTGAAAGAGGTCCTCTATCGAGATATTGTTTTTGTTAGACAGTGACTCATTATTATGAATATGTGCATATTATGATGCATTTCAAGTCTAATAAAAAATAATTTAAATTATTAAAATCTTTAAAAAGAAGCACACATGCAACACATGCTGAGGAACAGCATTTGGCAACTATGTTTAAGCCAAGCTGTTAATGTCAAAGCATCATACTACTATGAGTGTAAATAACTGTAATTATTGATATTACATATTGTTAAGCATAAAATGCGTGGTTTGTAGATTGCACTTATCTTTACAAATTACACTGTAAGATGAAACTGCCTTCACTCATCAAGAAGTCTATGAAGGCACTTGTCAACCCTAGTTGTCCCTGCTGCTGAAAGCACAGGCAGGTGAAAAAGGTTGCCTCACCACACTTGTTAGGCCCTTGTGGAAGTAGTAGTTATTTTGCTACTTCTTGTTGCTAGCTTTCTTCTCAAGAAGACAACAAACAGAATTATAATAGCTTGGTGCTTGGCTGCCTAAAAATGGCAAATTTGTGGAAAGGAATAAGAAAGCAATATTAAAAAATAAAATAAAAAATATTAAGCAGATGATCAAAGTGGGCATCTGTGATATCAGTACCATCACACATAGGAACACAGTTCCATATCTGGAGAGAATCTAGTCACAGAAAACATGAAAACATTTCAAAATGTTTGAAGATTGACAATACATTTGACAAAGCAGAATATGGCAAAGACTAAGGAAGTGCTGGAAGAAAGGAATGGTCACACATTTGCAGAATTCATTTTGCGCAAAAGACTTACTGTTAGTTCACATCCCAGGAAAGCAGCAGAGAACATGAGGCACAGTAGAGTAGACCAGGGAAATGTTGAAAATATTAATGAATTTACCTTAAGTGAGCAGAAGTGACAGTGAAGATCTATCTTTTGCAACTTGCACATTAACAAAGTCAATCACAAGTATGATGCCATGACCCCCAATCCTCCAAGAAAAATCCCAAAACCCCACTCGTAAGTGTGAAAAAAAAACCAAACAAATTTCAGACAAGTCTGGACTGGAAACAAACACACAAACAAAAACCACAACCAAAATAAACTTGGAATAGAAATGCAGAACAGGCAGAAGATACCACACTAAAGACAAAGCAAAAACAGATCCATGAAGACACAGGGAATCCTTTACCATTAAGGAACTTCACCGAGTCTAAATATTTCCAATTTCTAAAACAACTTAAATCATAAAGAAAGCAAAGAAGCAGCAGAAAGCAGATTAGGAAGCTCTTTTAGGAGTATCCAGATCAGTCATCTCTAATATGTCATTTCTTGTGTTATGGGTAAGCACACTGGAGAGCTATTAGAGGATTATTATGGAAGACTGCTAAACTATTTTGGTAATAACGTTTATAATAACATAGAATTAATCATAATTCAAGGATACACGCAATACATAGTTACAGAACACAACATACTGTCTATGGAACAAAATGTCAGATGGAGAGATTGATAAGATTCAGGATTGGCTTTGAAGACTCATCTTGGCAACCCTGAATAAGACCGGCAAGAGGAAAACACAGAGGGAAGGCTACTATTGTTCTAGTTTATTAGAGACTTTTAGTACTAATGCTTGAGATGTCTCAGAAGAGGCTTATGTGAATACCAAGAGCAAGGAAAACAGGCCCAGTTTATTGCAGCTGAAGGATTTCTCAGTAAAAAGCATAAAGAAGTATAACAGAACGGGATGGTGTTACCACCAATGAGATGAAAAGGAGCTGACACACATGTGAGCCAAAGTGGCAAAAACTTAGGGAAAGCCTCAGGAATGGTTGTTTAAATTTGATATTAAGCTTGGAAGGAAATCCTGCAGCTTGTTGAGGGACATGGAGCTTGGCACAGTCAAAGCAGGATCAACTTCCACAATTAATGAACCCACAAAAGGCTCCTGTACAGCTCTGTAATAGTACTCCCCTGCTTCAGCTTACCGCTACAGCTGTCCAGGCATACAACGCTCAGTGGAAATCTTGGCAGGGTGCTTTTTTGGAAGCCACAGAAGAGGACTTAGAACAGAGATTCAGAAGTTGCCTTTTTCTTCCTCCATCTTTTATTTTTTTTAATTTTTGCTGGTTTGGATGCAGGTTTAGCGAGAAGAGCAATAGCAGTAAGCAAGTTTCAAGGAAACACCCTGAAATGTGGCAAAAATACAGCACAGCTTCCAAAGAAACTCTATCAGCAACTGTTTCAATTCATATATTTGGATGAACTTCACTGAGAGTTGGAGCAGAAAGTCATTCTTCAAAAGCCTTTACCCAAATCTCTCCAAATTTGGTCAAAAGGCATCTTTAATTAAATCATGTTTAAAGAAAAAAAAAAAAAAAGGAAAAAGACAAAAAGAAGCAGAGACTCAGTTACCACCACACATTTCAAAGTTAGATATCTAAGCTGCATGCTTAGCTTTTCATTTTGCAGTACAGTGGTACATTAATAAAGCCAGAATCAATCGTTGTTTGGTCTGAGATTTTATTTCTTCTCTTCCTTCCTCCCCTAGAAAAGGGACTGGTCAGGGCTACACTGGCCAAAGTCCGAAAGATAGTGTAAATCAATTCTCCAAAGGCAGGAAGAAAGGGATGAAGGGTACTGAAAAAAACAAAGCAGTCATTTCAAAATAAAAACAACAATATGACACTGAAACGCAGCCAGGACTGCCACATGCCATTGTAAACAGAGACTGTGCGAACAGCTCCATCACTGCAGTCACAAGCAGATGCTCATGTCAGAGGAGTGCCCTGCATGGACAGGTCACAGAAAGCTGTGCTACACCGAGGGGGAGCAAGCGATGGCGTAGATGTATAACAGTTCAGCACAGCAGGATCAAGTCACTATGGGACAAGGATTCAGCATATAGCTATGTTGTCTTATCTAGCAAGTTTTATTTCTGTCTGACAGAGCTGGCCTTTAGGGCCTCCAAAGACGCAAGTCCCAGGCTGCTTTGATTTGCAAAACTGGAAACGCTTGCTCTAATCTCAGCTTGTTTAAAAAATAAGCATGTTTCTATCCCTGGTCTATCCTCTATCTTTCAAAATAATCTTGACAACATATACTGACTGATAAAGTTGAAAGTGTCATAAATGGTTTTTCACAATCAAGTTATTTTCACAGTCAGGACAAACAACTACTCAGAGTTGACCTCAGAGATTTTTCTCAAGTTTTTTAAAGGATTTCTGTTCATTTCAGCTGTGAAGAATAGCACTGCCTTGGCTTCAAGGGCCAACTGCAATTGCTCACAGCTGTAACAACTCTGGTGCTCAAGCTGTGTGATGGCAAACCACTAATTCCAGGCCAGGGCTGTGGCCTGAAAGCTGGGCATAGAGGGGACGTTGCATGAGTCTCATTCCTCTTAAAGTACTGAAAACTTAACTAGGCCCAGCAGGAGCCAAAGAAAAGAAAGCACTGATCACAACTCCTGTTGCTGCTGCTTCTTCCCCTTTAGCCAAATCATGGGCAAACTCCTCAGACTCTCTGCAGACAACAGCACTCCTGTCCAGAGCCTGTGACCAGGGCATCCCCAAGGAGTTTGCATGATCAGATTTGCTGAAACTCAAAAACAGCTTCTGTTTAAAATTGTGGATGATGTTAGAAGTGAAAAAAAAAAACCACAAAAAACCCACAAAAAACCCACCAAAAACACATCTCTATCAAAAGCTCCTTTACCTCACCAGCTTTCCTGCTATTCAGCATTCAAACACTGGCACTGCAGCTTTTCAGAGTCCCGATCCTTTGCAGCTAGGACTACCATGGGAAACAATAGGTAAAAGGGTTATTTCTAAGGCTGCTGCTAATAAAAAAAACTGAGATAAAATACTCTAATGAACTGAACAGTAAAGCACACACAGAGGAGCCTGTACAGAGAATGATTGGGTGTCCAACAAGTGCTTTGATTTTCCACTCTTAAAAGCTAGCGCACACAGCATGAGAGCTTTAAAAATTCACCCTCATACAGGTTTTCTGAATCTACCTAAATTCAGACACAGTTTTTTGAAGGATGTTATCGGAACATAAAATATTATTGCCTCCTCCTTGTTTCTGAATGTTAAAACCATCTAAATTAGCAGATTTATGTACAACACAGGAATTTTTTTAGGCTTAAAACCACCTTGCTTTTACAAGGGTGTGCTGTATAAAGAAGTTATACCTTTCAGCACTGGCATACATACTGAGAGAACTGCTCATATATGAAATGAAATGGCACAAATTACTAGAAGATCTTACAAAAAAGAGAACACCTCAGACAGGTGTGTTTCTATGTGATAGTAGGTATATTTTCTTCCATGATATCACTGTAGCTGTGGGATTCTTCCAGACAGTCCTTTTGCTAACATATCAAACCCCTTCAGTTTACTCATGAACACTAGGACAGTGAAAACAATCCTCTGAATCAACCAGCTCACCCACAGAAGAGGACTCAACTCCCAAGTAGCAAATCTTCCGTTCCATAACCTAAATGCCACAGCTTGCACTGTACAGTAAATCAAATATTTACCTATTTGACATTTCCATTGTCATTATATTATCCCTACATCCTCTTATCTACAGTAACACAATTCTGCTACAATTCTTTTCTTCTATAGCTATTATTCTTACTTCATTTGCCATATGGGAGCACTGAAGAGCTGCTGTAATAGGAATGCATTATGCCAGATCCAGTAAAGAGCAACAAAAGCAGTCCATGTCCTAAAGATTTTCCAGGTCAAAGTAACTTTTCTTTGGGTTTAATCTCTGTCATTGATGAATCCATTTACTTTATCCTTTTCACATGCTCAAATTTTTGTCTGTCTTCCACTCTATTTTTACTTTTGTCAAAAATTGTATCCTGTGTGAATTAATCACGTATAGGCCCTGTGTAGCTTTTCTGCAAACCTCTTAAAAATATATAAAGTTAAGTTCTCTAAACCATATGGCTGAATAAGATGAGACTAGGGGTCCCTTTAGCTCAGTGACTTGTAACAACAATCAAAGAGAGTACCTCAAGAAAAATGGAAACCCTTCTCCAAACAAACCCTGAGTACAACTTTACTGGACAAGTATTTCCAACATACTAAGCATCTAGTAGCAATCTTCCAAACTTGTGCAGCCATCTTAGTGTAGTTCTTTTTTGATTTGTAGCACATAACATAATGCAATACTTCATCAAATGTCTTTCCAAAAACAGAGACACTCCTTTTTTGTTTGAATTCAACTAATCTTACACATAAAAAAGAAATCAAGTAACTATAGCATGAACACTCTTAACTCAGTCCGCTATGATATTATGTGACTACTGTCTTCCAGTCTGTACACATACTGTTTCCCTAATCAGTCAATGATCCAATCAGACATTCAACCAAAACTTTTACCTACTCTTTAGCATACAATTTCCCAAGTTTCTGCTCTGGCCAGCTGAAATTATCTTGCCTCATCATTTTAAAATCTAACTGCTACTGATTTTCATATCTCCTCAGATATTTCCCTGAATTTAACACTTCTCAGTGAGTACCAATTGCTACCATATTTTTTATACTTTCATGGCATCCTCAAGAAGAAACAGAGAGGACCCAAAACTGTATTTATTTATTATTTTTTACAGATTTTAGTTGATGTAAAAGAAAAGCAGTAGGTACCATTATTAAGTATTCTCACAATATAAATTCAAGGTAAAATAACAGACTTTTCTATGTAACTTAAACAAAAGGCTGCACGTAAGTATTAGTTTCAGCATAAGCTTAAATGACACTGCTTTGATACAGTTTCTTCCAGCTGTTTCACATTCCTCATTATAAAAAAATATAAATCCTCTTCCTCTTTTTCTGCAGTCTACAAGCGATGTGCAATCTGCATCCAAACGTGTTTAGATATAAATCTAAACCACTTTCAGAAACTTGAAGAACTACTATCTGGAAAACAGTGATGCTTTGAGGTGTGCTCTACATGCATCAATGTTCATTCACATCAGGAGTCTGAAACTGGGGGCTTCTGACATTAGTATCCATTCTGCTATACGTAGAATAAAATCAGCCTCACATCTTTCTAGAGGACAGCATAAAGACTGGAATTAGCCTACATGGTTTACATGGGTTCATTGCAGAATCCCAGCAGAAAAGATCCTATGATATCAGGAGGAAGAATGGATTATAGGTTCAATCCAGAAAACATATCTGAGGATTCATGATCACTGCAAGGTAAATACAACCATTTTCTTTTCTCAGTGACTGCCTTCACAGATTCTGCTTTTGGTGAACACGTGGTCAATCCTCTGTATGTTGTAAAACAGGCATGAGGAGGCACACCTGAACAGAGACTGCTGGATAGCATACTGTCAGGAAGCCTACGCCTGTGTACAGTTACAGTTAAATGTGAACATGAAGCTTCCTGTAATATCTTGGGGCAGAATTAAGTAGTAAGGGATTCTGACAAAGTGAGGGATTGTCTTCTCACCTCTTGTTTATTACTTACACATTTATGGTATTATCCACCTGTATAGCTAATCCATGAGGACAGGAGAAGAAAACTTCTATCAGTCATAGGCTTCAGAGTTCTAAGATATACTTATGTACCACTTTCCAAGTGATTCAGGATGAGTTTTCTCTCTAGAGTCCTGAGTCACTAAAGAAGGTTAACTGATTGTATCAGAACAATAAAGCAGACATCTTGCATCTTTTAGAACAAGAATGAAATGTAGGGAACATGGATGAAGTCATCATTCAAAATTTTAAACATAAAATACCATAAAATACTAGAGATGAAGTGTGCACCTCCAGTCCCTTTGCTGCATTGAAAGCATCAAGAAAAAAGACAAACCTTTGAACTTTAGAAGCACATTCATCAGCAGGTCCAAACATAGATCACGATTATCTTCCTCCCATGAAAAGAGGAAAAAAAGAATAAAAAAGAAAGGAAAAAGAGAAAACAACTAAAGGAATTGCAAGGACCCTAAGCTGTGTAGATTTATCTGATCTAATACATTTCAGAAAACAAAGATCAGTAGATCTGACGGAACTTCGTGATGAAGTCTTCCTCAGATCTCAAGGACAGTAGAATGAAAAAATAGTGCAAAACACTTATACAGTTGTCAGCAAACATATTACCTGTAGGAAGCCTCAATCAAAGTACAGTGTGCTTTTTCTGGTTCTACCCTGTTAAATCCGTGAGTCTTAGTGGCTGGTGACAGAGTAACGTCACATTAAAATGTGCTACTTGTCACAAGTTTTCTGTTGTCTCATTTTGGATTTCTAAGGAATGATGACACACAAGCCCCACAGAACTTGCCTGAGAGCATGTTATGATGTGGAAAGAATCACATATACCATTGATGAAAACAACCTCAGACAGATGTCCTCAACTGTTATATGGATCACTCGGATGATTTGAAAAAGCTAAAATAACGATGGCATCCACACAAATCATTGCATACGTTGGAGTGCCAGCTACATTTAGTGTAACCTAGAGATATACAAGGCAGAGAGATTAGCTTTTTGGAGCTATAGCTAGTTAGCAATCTTTAATGAGTTACACAGGTAGATTTTATAACGAAAATGATAACGCATAATCCATCACTACCATTTTAAAAAACGCAGGGTGAACACTTTCATACAGAATGCTTCAAGGATATCTTTTCCCCACAGAATGCATTCAGGGTGGATCTTCTACTTGATTGTCTCAGGCACCGCAGTCAGGCACAGGAGCGAAAAAACACGTTAAAAAAAGCTTTTGCAGGAGCTTGATGTCTTCCGTCTGCTTATTTTGGACATAGCCAAGGTCTATACAGGTGTATGCCAGATGGGCATGGTTACACCGCTTGTGTTGACAAGTGCAGTATTTCCAAAAGTTTTCTTGTTTTTCTTGGACAACCTTCTGGAGAATGCCTGAGACTCCTGCCATGTACTTCATTAAATCCTGGAAAATTTTGAGCTTGCCTGGAGAAGCCAGGAGAAGATGAGAATATTGCAGCTGGGACTGGATGTTGTTCTGCTGGAGTTTGAAGGTTTTCTCCATTCTGTCAGATAGCTGGTGTTGGAGAAACAGAGTTGCATGAGACTTAATGCGCCCTTTGAAACTAAAGAGCTGTTCTTTGGAAACAGTGGGCAATGCTGGCTTTTTTGGGCTAACAGTAAGTGATATAGCTGAGTGAGAGGAAATGGCAGTTCAGCCATGATCACGAACACAAGGAACTGCACAGGGGAATATGCAATAGATGGAACAAGTTCCTGTGGAGTCCTTGCTGCAACCTCTGGGCTTTTTTCTGGAAGTTTTGCTTCAGGGAGAAAAGAACCTGACAAAAAGAGAACAGAAAAGTGCACCCACAAGCAGAAGAGGAGTAATTATTTTTGTGTTGTGTTGGACCACCTGAAGTCAGTTCTCCAGGCACTTAAAACCAGAATTGTACTATGCAAAAGCCCTTTTGTTTTAGTTCTGCATGGCCTTGCTGGAGTTTTTTTCTAGGCATCTTCACACACTTATATGAAGTGCAAGATATTAATTCAACACTCATTTTCCTTCTTGGTCTAGGTTTGCTAACAGATTTGCCAAGTAACATCCAATCCAGCCTTCACAGCTGGCTCAGTTTCCCAAACACCTAGCACTGTTTGGGAGTTTTCTCTCTATCATATACAATACAGTTACAGTTTTCCCTTTGCCAGCCTATCTGCAGCTTCTACAAATGTTTATTTCTTAAAAGAGGCCACACCTTGGCAAAGGATCACGTCCTGTCCATTGCTGCTGAAAAAAAGCAGTCATTTATGCTTTACTAAGTTCCTCCAGAAATGTTAACTTGGATGTGCCACCACAAATCCAGTCATGAATTAATATATATTGTTTCAGCATTACAGCAACTAGTTGAGTTCAAATGACTCTATATAAAAATAGACATAGAGGCAGACAATGTGAATAACAAATATAACCCCAGAGCACTGGCACTGGTATTAGGATTGATTTACTATAGAGGAAAGCACCATATGAAGGAAGGCACCATATGTGCTGTCTTGGACATCAACACAGGGAACCTAAAAAAGAGCTTAATCCTTTTAGCCAGAAAAAAGCTTATACTTGCAATGAACCTTTGCTTCTTTCCATACACTGGCGAAAACAACCCATGCCTATAATGCGCGATTCTTTATACCCCAAACTAGCACTGACAGAGATGTAAAAGAAGCCTCATTTGCCTGTACTTATCAGTCATAAATAAAGAGATCTGAGGCCTCACTGACAGAAAAAACAACCTGCAAACTGAGGTTATTCAAAAATTTCCCCTTCAGAACACACCAAATTTCCTAGCAAAGTTTTATCCTCATCTCTATCAGACAAGGCATTGAGAGCATTCACAGATGAGTTGTACTAGACACGAAACTGGTGTTTTCTTTAAATCATGGAGAGAAAGCTTCTACTTACACATTTAATCTTCAGTTCCTATGATATCAGAGACACATGGAAAAGAATTTAGTTCTCATTAGAGTTTTGTGTGTATTTAAATATATATATGCCAAAAAATCACTGTAAATTTAGATAACTGTATGTTCACTGACTCTAAAATCTGGTATATTAGATATCACTATCCATAAAGATGCACCTACCATGTTTACCCATACTGAGCCTGTCTTCTAGTCTCCTGGAGACTAGCTGTACTTTCCCCCCCTTTCTGAATAGTACCCCTTTCTGAATAGTACCCCTAAAGGGATTCTAGGTTCCTTGGTCTCTTTTGCATAATTTGGCAATTACTCAATTGCTTAAGTGTTCAAGGAGACACTCTTTCTCAACACAGGATCCAAAGTTTTCCAACAGCTTCTTCAAACCTAAGGGGTTGTTAATAGTTGATGAATTACCGTATTTCTTATAAATTTATGTTAGCAATTCAAAGTTTTTAGATCTCCTCCTGCATTTTTAGAAGACTTACAACTTTCAAATAGGTTTATTAAAATGGAACACTAAAGATTCAGTGATTCACTCTAAACTTCAGATTTCCCAAAATACAAATAAAAGCTGCCAAACGCAACCGTGTCTTAGCCAGCTTCTGACGTTTTCATGAGGATATGACTGCCAAGATATGTAAACTGAGTAACTTTTTTCTGTCTTTGTTTTCTAGAAGCCAGATCCCGATTTCTAATTACATTTATTTGTAAGATTTTTCCCTCTTCTGCCCCCAAAAACCGAAGAGCAACTCCCTCTTTTTTGGATGATTTTCTTCTGTTTCCTTGTTCCTGACTGAACTGTCACATCAAAGAGCTACATGATCTACATGGAATTACTCTAGCATACTGTTATCAAAGCATGTAATGACTCAGTGCGCATATCTGCAAGTTTTCTCACAATGAAGTCAATAACGATGCTATTTACTGGAGATGAAAGGATGCATTCAAGTTTGATGCTAACATCTGAAATGGATCAATTGTTCAAGCTGATAATTAAAAATAGCATCAGACCTTTGTGCTGTTTTTTGGCACATCACACTAAAGCATTCCTTACTGGATTGTGGTGGAAATTTCTAAACAAAACCTACAAATGTATCACTGGCTTTCCTCTCCCTTCCATTTGATGGCCTCTGAGGCTTATATAGGGATTCTTACAGAAGAAACCTGGGCAATTCCTGATCTTCCAGGCTGAGACTAACTTCACCTTCTTAACTTTCACTGATGAGGTCTTTTGCAGATTCTTCTCAGGGATGCTGCATAACATTGCACCAGTATTTGCCATAACTTTCTTTGGTATGTAGGTGGCAATGTCTATTTATCCACTGATTTTCCTGGTACCTTGTTTCATTTAAGTCAATAATTTTATCACTTACCTTGCCTTCATATACTTCTGTCCCTCTTTACAATTACCTAGTCTTTGGCTACAGTTTTCTTACATTTTTAAATGTTTTTTCTCTTTTCATGCTCTTAGACTCTACCACTTCCTTTGTCAATGTCCTGGAGAAATAATACACATGTAGCACTGGCTGAATACATTGCTTCTCATTGCTTGTCACTCCTTCTCTGCAGCTAAACCTTTTTTTTTTTTGCTTACCCTTGCCAAATATCCCAACTCATGCAGACATGCAGACTTTGCAGGGAGGATTTTTCTGGAGGTATTGCGGCATCTTCATATTGCTGTCTTCAGCAGCAGTGTCAGCTTCAATGGTGTTTTATTCATGTACTTCCTTCAAACTCATCTTTCACGGTAAATTATTGTAACAGTACAAACTCACTACAATGTTATCGGAACAGCACAACACTCTAGAGACCCAGCAAGTGACTCTGCCTTGCAGCAACAGTTTGTAAAAACAAACTCAGGGTTAGCTGGACAATTCTGCTCTTTATGCCCTCAGGCAGGGTAGACACCTAGGAGGCTTAGACAGCTCATACACGTAAGGTACCTGCACTTCAAATTGTTTCCTTGGGATCCATTTGACTAACTTAAAGAAAGCTCAAATCTTACCGTTCACTTCCTAGCTTCTACTTCCTCTCTAAGAGAAGAGCACTTTTTCCCTTTCCTTCTCTTATCTATGCTAAGTTCCATGCCCAATCAACATCAAGATTTTTCCTTTCTGTTAAGAAAAGTTATTTTTCTAATACTACTTTTGTTGAAGATGACTGGGAGAACTATCCAGACTTCCACAAGTCATTTGCAAAGCTAAACAGCATATTGATATAGTACACACATTCATCTTAGATATTATCCACCTATAAAATTTTTAGACATCTGCAAATGATGTACTTGCAGTTTTTAATTATGAAAATAAGCAAGCTATCAATGTTTATCTTCATGACATATTCATTTTATAACTTGTAACTCTCATGACAAATTATCACATCTGGTATTTTTCTTGTCTCAGAATATCTGACTTGAGACGACAGAGAACTTCTTGAGCTTTTGTATCTTCAGGTAGTTTGTACAATGTTCAGGCATGACTTAGTGCCTTCTCCAAATGCTCTTCTAAGAAGCACATAACATTTTCAGAGCACAAAAGTGACATGGAAAGATAAGCCCCATTTTCAGAATCATCTGGAGCATTCAGAGGCTGCTAATAGACAGCAGCTGCCATTCACCTATATAGCTTAGGCAGACTTACAATGCCCGTGTGCTAAATACATCATGCCAGACAAGGGTTTTTCTGTGTCAAATTGCAATTGCCTGTTGCTTTGTAAATGTCACCATAATTATTACATTCACTCTGCAATTTAACCTCCACAGCGGATTGAGATACCCAGCTTCAGTTGAAAACTGACTGATGTTTGACAACATCTGTCAATTCTGACACCATGGTTGTGCATTTCATATGCTTGGAAGAAAGATAACCATATGACAGCCTCTCAAGCCAACATTTAACAAGTCTCCATCGTTGGATCTACAGGCAATTAAAAGAGATGTTGTTGATTTGAATAACTTTCTGTTGAGAAATTGGGTAAGGCTGGGTCAGGGAGAGCCAAGACATTGGGAAGAGGTGAGACAAAGTGAATTTCAAGGAATTACTGCTTTTCAAAGCACCAGCCCAGACCACCAGCAGAGCCTACATGACAGGCCAGCTGCCAGGCACAAGGGTGCTGAACCAAGCCTCTGGGCTCAGGAGGGATGAGGTCAGGCAGAGGCAGAGCATTCCGGTCCATTTGTTGTTTTCCAAAGGGCTGTTGGGATCTCAAGAGCTTTCCAGGCTATGGGTAAAAAATTAACTTTGCTAATCCTAAAGTCTTGCTCTCCAGCAATACCATTCCTAAGGATCTGTCTCGTCAGCTCCCATATTCAAGGTATTTTTCTGTAGGAAAAAGATAGGAAGAGCATCAAGCTTCCTCCAGAACCTGTAGTTCTGTCTGTGGAGTCCACAGCCCAAGAAAAGGACCAGACACACAGTTAGAACCCAGGGGTACCTCTACCTGATATGAATCATGCCATGCGTATTCAAACCACTGGGAAAAGAGAACAGAAGAGGGAGTCGGAAGTATTGCATAGGTTCACTTTCAGCAGCTTGGTATAGTGACTAAGCAGCTTCTGTAAACAAGGTCAGATTAAAATAGCTCCCAAAGTCTACCTGTGAGAGACCAGCATTCCACTTTGATCTTATGTGGCTCAGGAGACAGAAATCAAAGAATTTAAGTGATTTATCAAAATCGGGGTTTATTGGGGTTTTTATGTCTTGGTCTGGACTGTTTAGGTTGACCTGTGTTCTGTTCCTTTGTGATCGTGTCTTTGATCTTGTGCATCCTCAATTTTTTCACTCTTGCTTGTTGCATGATCATGTTATTGTGCTCACTGGTGACTGAAGTTTTTCCAGGTACTGCTGCACAGAGGTGTAAATTTTCAGTGCAGTTTGTTGTCTCTATTGCTGGTACAGTCTAATCCCAGCAAGGCTCAAAAACACTCTGCTTTGCACCTTTTGTCATTATCACTGCTCCTGCCTCATGCTTTGATTTAAAATATTAAGGTGAATATTTAGATTGATTCAGAAAAAGCAGAAATTTTATTTCATTTTTTTCCTACCCAGAAATGCACAGCCTCATCTATCACTGTGATACTGTCTTCTATCCATTACTCATTCTGCATGCACATTGTACCATCTGCTCACTCCTAACCTGGATTTGCTATGTCTAATCTATGCATCACCACCACTGTCGCAGCTGAAAAATATAAAGGATTTGCTTGAATTCACTTAATTAGGAACTACACCATTCAGGGAGCTGTATCAAAAATAACTTGATTTATGAGTTGGCAGTTTAAGTGGCCCCTTAGCAGCACTTAGCAACTACTGCTGATGTAAGATGTCTCTATTGATTTAGGACCGTCCAGGTTTGAAATGAGTAAGGTAGCTCCACCTCACATACGTCAGAGCTGGCAG
Source organism: Coracopsis vasa (assembly GCA_026283785.1). Classification (NCBI taxonomy): domain Eukaryota; kingdom Metazoa; phylum Chordata; class Aves; order Psittaciformes; family Psittacidae; genus Coracopsis; species Coracopsis vasa. The sequence continues at coordinate 42,693 of JANHGB010069821.1, forward strand.
TTCACGTCTGGAAGAATATATCTGAGACACAGTTTATGAGCGAAATCCAGTTAGAGACCCAGCAAACAATTTACTGTCAAATCACTGTCTGGGGTGGGGGTGGGGGGAAATAAAAGAAAAAGGAAACAACAACCTTCCACACCCTACATCCACAGTGCTATTAGCATTTTTGCCTTAAACACTAAGTGAGTATAGGAAAGTAAATACCTCAGTTCTGTACACATTTTACTTACTTTTCCCATTGATATCCTAAATTATAGAGAGATGGAATACATTAGCTCTACTTGATTGTTTTAAATACAGCTTAGACAGCTGGTGGTTGCTTTCAGGACAGCCACTGAAATGTGCTTTAAGATGCAGAAAGGAACAACTTCACGCTCACTTTAACATGATCCTATGTTATGATGGAAAAAAAAGGAACAGGTGAAAGTTACTGGGTGGTGACTCAAAGACCACTGGATTGAATCCCACTGTCACTCTGGTGATCCCAAGACCATATGTCAGTCAGGGTAACATTTACTGAAGTACATTGGGAAAAGTGAAACGCTGTAATGTGATGTTCCCACACGTTTTTCTTCTGCACACCCTTCCTAGTGCACACCACTATTTTCCACTTGGTTTTCATTGTTGCAGGTACAGGTCAAAGCCTGAATTCAAAGCCTTACCACCCTTCTTTGCAGAGGATGCAGGGACCAACAGTCCTCCACTACCCTTTCCACAGTATCTCCCTACCTACAATTGAATGAGAAACACCAAGTAGCCAGTGGTTCATCCACCATATATGTATTCATACCTGGATTTTGAGCACTGAGTGTGAGCTGATTGTGAGACCATCCCTTTGCATGCACAGATGTCAGAGTGCTGCATTTTCAGCACTCGTTTGGCCTGTGGTCCCTGGAGAATTGGGGTTACTGACATGGGAAAGGAATGGGCATCTATGGAAAGACTTAGATTTGTAGCTGCAGAGGCTCAAGGCTGGCGGAAAAAACTTGCCATCACCACCCCCTCCAAGCAGAGGTGGAAAGAAGTAGCACTGTAACAGTTCACTCAGGAACAAGCTGAGATCCTAACAGCTCCAGCTAAACCCTAGGGGAATGTAAGTCACTTTAAATGAATCAGATGCTGTTGAAAAGTCTAAAAAAGAAAAAAAAGCCCTGGAAGGAATTGTTTACAGCCAAGATATATCCCATACAATGTCTGGAGGCAGAAATAAATCTGGGGGTAGGGACTACTATCCTTGCAAAAGCAGGAATAATACCACCCCCATGCCTAGCAGCCAATAAAA
>JANHGB010069830.1:0-20531 GCA_026283785.1 Coracopsis vasa
TTACTGTGAGGGTGGTGAGGCACTGGAATGGGTTGCCCAGAGAAGTGATGAATGCTCCATCCCTGGCAGTGTTGAAGGCCAGGTTGGACAGAGCCTTGGATGCCATGGTCTAGTGTGAGGTGTCCCTGCCCATGGCAAGGGGGTTGGAACTTGATGCTCTTAAGGTCCTTTCCAACCCAAACCATTCTATAATGCTGCAGAGCTGCTTTGTTCCCTGTCAACATCCTTCATATTTTACAGACAAGAGCATGGAAGACATGACTTCCAAAAATTGTACAACAGATCTTTGCCGGAGTTGGGAATGCAGACCAGCTTGACTCATTTCCTCTGTGCTTATTAGAGGCACTACTTCATGTAATGCTGCTGAAAGATTTATACCAGCAGATCAGTAATTTGGGAGCCTTCTCTGGGCTGGTCTCTGTTTACAGCTCTGTTACTGAGTGGTGCTCAGCTACTTGCTTCAATACCAATTTGAAGGTGGCTCAGAAGAGGTTGTCTATAGAATTTCCTCAGCTTTGACTTTTAATTATACCCTCCAGGTTTGCTTCACTGATTGCAGTCTACATCATTGGTGGGTTCCTGTACCAGCGCCTTATAGTGGGAGCAAAAGGCATGGAGCAGTTTCCTCACTTTGCCTTCTGGCAAGATCTGGGCAATTTGGTAGCGGTGAGTGAAAATTCCTATATATTCCCAGCCAGGCTCATATATCAGAACAGGAGAAAATGGCATCTGCCTTGTCGTTGTGGCCTGTGTTCTCAGGTAGACATACCACCAGGGTAGTGTACCTTGAACAGAAAAATAAACCATATTCTTTTCTTCTGCAAGTACTTTACTTTTTAATTATTGCCAAGACTGATTCCCTGCCAGTATCCTGCAATTACTGCATAACAAACAGGAACACTTGCTCAGTCGAGGTTAACACTTTCCAGCTAGGGATTTTGAAATGTTATATCCAGCTACTTGAAACACTTCCTTGGGCACTGTAGGCAGTGCCATTGATCAGCCCGACATTGCTGCATGCTGTTCATCAGTATGCCTAGAGCTTTCAGGACGAAGTAGGATGCTTGTAACGTGTGCTTCTCTTGTCAAGACAAATTTTGGGGACCTGTCCCATACAGCATAAGGCAACAGAGAAATGGTAGCAGCTGCTTTGCTTTGGGTGCTGAGTAAATTGCCTGCAGTCTGATTCTGATACAATGTCCTGTGTTGCAGGATGGCTGTGACTTTGTCTGCAGATCCAAGCCTCGAAATGCACCAGCCGCGTACCGCGGGGTGGGTGACGACCAACTGGGTGAGGAGTCGGAGGAGAGGGATGACCACTTGCTACCAATGTGATCAGCTTTCAACACTGAGTTCTTTTCTCCCCATCTCCCCAGTTTAGCTGGGCATCTCCCAGCCAGTTCTCCTTCTCTCACTCTGATTTTCTTTACACTCTTTGCTTTTGCTGTCTCTGGTGCGCCAAGTCCCATGGATGCCTCTGCGTGTGAACAGAACTGGTCGCTGGTGGCATGTCTTGTGAATATAATGCTGGTTTAGGTTTTTAAAAATGCAGCAGAGCTGAGGGGAGAAAGTGCTGATAGTTGAGAGAAGATGGCAAGAAAGCAATATGAGTGTTCAGCATGGGAGAGAAATCACCAAGAGATAAAAAGAACCATGGATGGGTGCAGAAAGGGGAAGGAGGCCATGGGTTAAAACAGCTGAGACTGTAAGAGGGATCTTTTGTGTCTTCCCTCTCACCCCTAAGGTTTACAGGATCTGTAAGACACTGGAATTCTTTTTCTTTGAATGCATTTTCAGTTTTTCTAGCTTTTGCACTGCTTCTGCCAGCGTAACCTGCAGTGTGCTCTATGCCAGTCTCTGTGGGGGTGGAGGAGGCATTGGCACCTCTGCGGTATTTTCTTTTCTTTCCTTAATGGCAGTATGTTGAAGAGTACACACCAGTTTCTTTCAACAGATATAAAGGGATGCATGCCATCCTCTCAGACAATTGAGAAGGGGCAATGCTAAAAAAAGAGTTAAATACAGTCTCGTGAATTTCCAGCTCAGTCACAACATTGTCTTGGCTTTCTCAAATCATTGAGAAGCAAAAGGAAATAATGTGCTGCTAAGTAAAGGGAACATTTGCTGAAACTCACATGAAGGCACAATGAAACAAGTAGCTGCCACTCAAGTTCTAAGCTTCCTGAGGTGACGGCCCACACAGCTCAGTCACTGTCAGCATTGTGATTATATGCTCTCCAAAAGTTCCTTGTTTGGCAGAGGGTTTTCCCAGGAAGCTACCAGAATATAAAAAAGGAACCATAGAAGCCAAGGGAAGAATACTAGTGTAACAAAAAATTGCGTAAGGGACTCTTGCACTGACAGGGTCAGCTTTCATAAGTCATTGTCCCTCAAGCATGGTACAGATGGTACTTAGATACTGCTGCTGGCTGGGAGTGAGAGAGACACCTTTTCCTGGGGCCCTGGTGAAAAGCAGGTACAGCCAAGTTGCAAGACTTCAGGAACTTGGCACCTTGCTTCTTAATTGCTTTTTATTTCAGGGGCTATACTCTTTAAGTGATCCCATTCTGCCCTATTCTAGACTGGCAAGAACTGCCCTTAGTCTTGAGGGCAGAGACTGTGAATAAGCAAGCCACTACTGTTAACAGCAGAATACAGACAAGGTTTATGTATTTGTAATACTGGCAAAGCAGTCTGAACGGTGACATTGAGGGGAAAGGGGTGGCCCTGCTTTCTTACTGGGTTTGAAGTGGGCAAACAGCTCCTGCTTTCTTTGACTTTTGTTACAGTCTCTTCCTTATAACATGGGAAAAATAGGAAGTCACTAAGTCTGTTATTACTGGTTTTCATGGTGGTGTTTAAGGTAATTTTTTTGTACAAAACACAACTTTCAAAAATAAAATTAAAAAAAAAAAAAACAAAAACAAAACTGGTGAAGTGTTGTGCTGCTGTAACAAGAGCTTTCTGTGGTACCAGAGCATCTTTCTTACCCAAAGGTGAAGGGTCCTTAGTGGGTGGTGCCTTGTGCCTGAACTATTTTTTCCCAGAACAGGTCTCTTCTTGTTAGTACGTGTTTTTTTGCTGCCACCTCGTAGGGCTTAAGAGAGAGTAGTATACACAGCTTTAGATGCTCAGGTAGTAAGGGGTGGGAAAAGGTTCCTATGCTCTATATCTTTCTGCAACAGTAGAAAGAGAAAGTAACTTTTAGCAGCCAGACCTGCAAAGCCTGAACAAGCTTTTTTGTTTTTATTAAGAACATTGAACATGAAATGAAACCTCATTTGACTGAAATAAAATCCAGTCCTCGGAAGCAGTACGGTAGGCAGGTTAGCTGCCTGCCTGCCCTGCCATGGGTCAAACTGAACTGGACTTTTATCACACCCAGCCTGCTATGGACGAAATACTTCAAGGACAACCTTCCTCAGCTGATTTGTGTTAAGAGATTCTAACCTTCCTCTTCTCTACCCCCAGATTATATCAGACCAAATAGTGTTATCTCAGGGTACAGCTTTTTTCGGGCCTGTTTTCATTCAAGAAGCCTCAGAAGTTTTCTTTCATAGGAACAGATGCATTATTAGAGTGAGATTCAACAGTACACTTAAGACTAGAAAGCTGCTGCCACATTTTATCCATCTTCTAAGCCATTTCCCTCCTCTCTTTTTCTAATATGGGTCAATAAAGAGCCAATTCCAAACATCTCTAGTGTTTTCCTACCTGTGCTATTAAGCCTCCCATGTCACTACAGCTTTCCTGCAGCTGTGGGTGCTTTCCACACAGTGTCTGTTTCACTCAATTATTCATGTGAAACTTCTGAAATCAGAAAAGCTGAGACACAGGGTTTATAAAATCATGTTGCTTGCAGGTATTTGGCTCTAAGGGGCACTTACCTCTTCATGCTTTGTGTAATTTCTTTTGAGTTTTTGCCTATTTTGTTTGAAGAAGAGGTGCTTCTGGAAAAGAACTCTACCCACATTCTCACCTTTGGCAACCTGGTTACAAAACTAAAGAATACCACATTTGGTCCTTAAAAACAAATCCCAAACCTGGAGGAGCTAAAAGAGAGAGACTCAGCCTGTAACATAATTCTACCCCTTAGAAGGCAGAAGTAGCATTAAAGGATTAGCATTCAGTTGTTGGAGGGTTGGTTGTTGGTTTTAACTGAGAAAGAGAAGAATTTGTTTTATAACGCCGGCAACAACAACAAAAGAGCCTGAGGCAGGTGATACAATCCTGCCAGCTTAAACTTCATCCCAGAAACTCTCCTGGGGATAATGAAGACAGACACAAAAATAATATAAACTGGTAAGAGAACACAAAAAAACCCGAAATAAAACAAAAACCCAGCCCATTGTATGAAGAGCCTTGGCGCTTCTGGAGACTGCTTTGGACCTGTAAATTATGCCCTAGCACAATGGGGAGATGAACCTAGTGCCTAATGTAAGACAATCCCCCTTCCCTTCGATTTTCCAATCACCTTGTTCATAAGCACTCAGGATAAATCCTCCTCTGGTTCACAGAGGAGCACCTGGAGTGAATAGCTGCTACAACACCTTGTCTTCACTCTGCATCACTACAGGAGACAGTAAAGCTTCGGCAGCTCCTATTGCCACAGGCCTTCAAGTTTGGTATGCATGCTGGAATGGCTATTAAATCCAGTTCATGAGCAGCCTAGATTTTTTTAACAGTGGAAGAGAAGCAGCCCCTTTTATTCAAATTCTTGTTTTTCCACCTCTGTCATTTGGGCTTTACTAATTCCCCTTCCTAAATGCCCCAAGCACAGCTGCTCCCAAAGCCCATGTGGGGCCAGTTCTTCCTATGCCTCAAGTTCTGGCACAGTGAGATTCAAAACTAAAATATAGCAGACCTGCTGTAACAAAAAGGGGTGAGCACGGTTCCCTTTGAGAAGTCTGCTAAGACAGAAAGAAGTCCCCTTCACATCTTTATGTGTTATACAGGAGAGGCATATTAAAAATCAGGAAGAACGAGTGATGTTTCAAGGCCCCAGGAGGGAGTTTTCCTCCCCATTGTAGCACCATTAAAAAGACCAAGATATGGGCATGTTAACTGTCCACAGCAGTTACAGTCAGTTAAATTCCTTCTCATTCTTGAATGCAAGACCACAGGGGGCTGTCCCTTTCTTCCCTGCCCCAGCAGGATGCTCCAAAGCTGGCAGCTGCCCTGGGGTCAGAGCAAGAGTGAGACCTACGGCTTCAGAGCTGTTAGGTCTCCTTGAGGACGTTGATCTTGGCACAGATCTTGAGAGCTGGTCCCAGCTTGATGTTCATGGCACTCATGAGGTGTTCCTCCTTCAGAAGCAACAGGGCCTGGCCATCTATTTCTTGTGACCGAAACTCCTCAGCAATCTCCTGGCACCCTGTGAAACCAAAAGAAAACAGCACTGAGAAAAGATGTTCCCTGGGCACTCCCCTCATCCCCACTCTTGGGCCTCAAGCAGGTACAGAAAGCAAGCTAGGAATATAACCAATCCCCCTCCCTACTCTATTCCACAGTCTGCCTGAGGACACAGGCTACTTGAGAAGTACATCTGTATGACCCACTCCCATTCAGAAACCTGCACAGAAGTACAACAGCACCAGGCACCACTGACACCACCTTCTTTCCAGAAAGAGACCCAACAAATATCCCCATGCTATCGAATCACAGGAGTGCAGGAGAGGATCTTAACTTCACCTTGCAGTGATGCAATGAACTCGTACACTTCCTCCACACTCCAACGACTGGGATTGCTGGACAGGAATACTGGATTGATGCCATGTAGATCTGGGGTAGGTGGGGCCATGCTAGAGTTTGCCAGATCCCTCTCTCCATGACTGGCCCTTACTGACAGTGGTCCTGGAGATGTAGGGGACAAAGCTTCATCATAGCTGGAGTTATCAGAACCTCGACTTGAGTCTTCCTGGCCCTACAAGCCCAGAGGAAAGAAAGAAAGAAAACAAAAGGTGTTTTGTAGGAAACTCAAAATTACTAAGTGCAAAACAAGACACTGGGAACAGCAGAAGTTGTCCCAGCACTCTGGGTCACTGTCTCAGGTTGCTGGTCCAGGGCAGCCGACACATGAGCTCAGTGATGTCAGAAATGGGAAACTTGACTCTCGCCTCCCTTCTCCCCATCCTTCCCCAGTTGATTCCTCTTCCTCATCAGCACTGAAGCTCATTCGATTTTCTCTAATCTGATTAAAATCATTCATGTGGAAGAATGGTTAATCGAACGGGAAAAAGAGGATTGTTTCTTACCAAAGCTGTCAGCTGATCTCATTCACTGAGACCTCACACATGGGAGTGAACAGAGTGAACAGAACAAGTACAAATGTGAATCCACTTTCTGTAGTTGACGAGTGATTAGAACAGCTCACTGTGCCCCATGTAATAACTGTGTCAATGTGTACTTGGCACAACCTTCACGTCTACATCACTCTGAGAAAGCAGCGCATCCAGCAGTGACAACTTTACACTGAGACCTGCCTTGACTCTGTCCTTACCCTGTGGCGCTTGCCCTGGATCTTTGTTCGCGCGATGTCAGAGCTGCTGCGCCGCGGGCCCCGTCGGCGCACACGGGCATAGTTGGCTTCCTGGAATTCCTTCATCTTCTTCCTTTGCAGCCGAAACTGATGGCTGCAGCTGACATTGTACCTCAAATAAGTAGAAGCAGAGCAGCAGTTAGGGAACAGCAACGATCTAAACCTACTGCTTCTCCTTGCTCTAGATGTGGGTAAATCTCTTCTTTACCATCAAGTTCTGTTCCTCCTCCTCCTAAGACTTACCCTTGGAAGGAACCAGTCCAGACTTCTGACTCAAGCAATATTTGGACAGCAGAGTCTTGATCTAACATCTGAAGGGTCAATTAAGTCATTCCCCTAAGGGAAAAAAGACCCATAAAAAGCACTCTGCTATCAATAGGAGGCAGCAATGACTAGTCTAACTTCTCCCCAGCTTTCTTTCCCAATGCTCCCTTATGTTTTTGTCTAGTACTAATGCAGCAGACAGCTACCAATATGCATGTTTACTCAGTCAAATCTATATTTGACTGAAGAGTGGTTTTTCAGAGTCCCAGAACTTCCCCCATTCCCACTTCATTTTCTGAGCAAGTCTGAAACCCTGCTTATACTCCACACCACATCCACCTCTCCAGACCTAGAAGCGTTCACAAGTCACTGAGTCCTAAAGGATCTCTGTGGCCAGTGTATCCCACGGACGGAGGACAGGATGTACTGAAGTGTTGTACACTACCTGGAGAAAGGGTACACACCCAATTCCAAAGAATAGATAGTCAGAGAAAAGGAAGATAATGTCTTACCTTTTAGCACAGGTCATGGAACAAAACCTTTTGGAGCCACGGAACTGGGTTGCTGGGGCATACTTCCCACAGTATTCACACTTGAGCAAGTTTGCCTTCTTATCAAGCTCTAGCGAGAGAGAGATACACACCAGTTGATTGTAATACAGTATTAGAGTGCAGAAACTTCCAGTAACAGTAGCTAGGCCTCCTGATGCTGAGACTCACCCATAGAAGCACTGTCCCCTCCCGGAGAATTGCTGGACAGGTTTTCACTGTGGCCAGAAGGAGCCTCTCCCTGCAGTGGTTTCTCAGATTCTTTCAGCAGCTGAGAACAACCCACCTGGACAGGAAGAGAAAGAGCTGGGCCGATCAGCAAAGGATTCTCTGTGCCCACCACCCTCCACAAGGTATATGCTGCTCACACGTTATTACAGCTCAGAAGAACCCCTCTGTCCACTAGGGGAGGAGAGATGCTAAACAAAGTTACTACTCCTTCCTGACTTACCAGGCTGGCTGTTCATTCAAAGATCACTAGGTACTATCTGTCTTGAACATCCTACAATTCCAGGTCACTGCATTTCCCCTTCACTTGCTGCTTGTTTAAAGTACAGTGCATCTTTCCCTTACTAAAAGTCCAAAAGAACCACCTTCTTGCAATTCGTACATGATTGCTTTGGGACTACTGGAGAAAGCATTTCCCATCACACTTGTTTTACTTCTTCTAACCTGTCCCTTTTAATGCCACCACTTAATGCCTTGCTTCATGACACCTCCCTCCTTTCCCTTCCTCTTCACTGTCTGTGTCTCAAGACTAAAAACGCTTGAGTTGTAACATGGGGAAAGAAACTCCTGTCCAAAGACTGAAGCCCACCACTCTCCTTCCCCACAGGAGAGAATCCTTACTGGAAAGGGCTCTGCTCCTTCTTGGATGACAAAGCCTTCAATGATGTGTGTGAGGATCTGGGGCTTCACGATGGCTTGTGGGGGTTTGGAGTCTCCCACCTGACGTGACACCATTGCCAGGTTTGGGGTGGGAGCAGAGGTGGGGGTGGCTGATGCTCCTTCACTTGAAGTGGTATTTGGGGTTGCGGTGGCAGCAGAATCGGATTTATCTGTAAAATTAACAGCCGCAAGAGTCTGTTACTTTTGCTCCTACTTTTACACTACTTCAGGTGGAATACAAGATTAGATCATTAATACTCGCAAGCAGAGCTTTCATTTGTACCTCACCTCCAAGGCCACTCTTCTCCTCCACGTTTTTGGGGCTGTCTGTCACAGGAGAGGACCTGGCAGGCAGGAGTGCTGTGACACTGGATGACTCCTCCTTCTCCTCCTCCGACTCCGCCTTGCGCTTTACCGCTAAGGTTTGAGATTTGCCCTGTGTGAATAAACAAAGAGAAACACATAAGCAGAGAGAGGAGCTCCAAAGCAAAGAACAAGTCAACCCAAAGGCAAAAGGAAGATCCATCCTGCTCCACTGTACTTCATTTCCAGCGTGACTCCTTCTCATAGAGATGCCTCTAGCTCCCTCACAGTACATACCTCTTGTTAGGAGCATTTGCCTAGCAAGGAGTAAAACTCCGGAAGACTCACTACCATACTATTGTGACTAGGATCTGGTGTCCCAATTCATGTTGATACCAAAACACTGTGTGAACCCCAAAGGATTATTCCAGAAAGAAAGAAATGGGATGGCAGTCACCCAGCAGTTTCCCAACAGGCTTGTGGCTAAATTAGATCAGTTTCAAAGGAGAGTCAAAAGAGTAGGGGGCACATGTTGGATAAGAGTAGAATCTCTAAAAGACTTACAAATCCTATGACACCTTCTGTTTAGAAACAGTCTCAGCAACTGGCTAAGGATATCTGAGCTGTACAAGTACTGTTGTCCCAGGGAGTTAGACAGGCCCTAGCTGGACAATTCAAATCAGCATGGATGAGGCCTGTGATACATGAGCCATCTTTGTTTTCCTCCACACAGCCAGTTGCTAGGGAATCCTCTGAGGTCTAGAGTTGGTGGCTGGTACCACACACCACAGGATCTCTGACCTGGAGGTATCCACACACCTAGTGAGGAGAAGGGAGTTCAGTCACAGCTCACTCAGCTTTCATCTCTCTCCTGAGAGAGACAAAAGAAGCCAGTTATTGTTTGTAGTGGGTTTATGTGGCAGGGTTTTGGCAGCAGGGGGCTGCAGGGGTGGCTTCTGTGAGAAGACAACAGAAGCTTTCCTCATGCCTGACACAGCCAGTTCCAGCCACCTCCAAGATGGACACACTGCTGGCCAAAGCTGAGCCCATCAGTGATGGTGGCAGCACCTCTGAGATAATGTTTAAGAAAGGGTAAAAAAACTATGTTCAACAGCAGCTGGGAGAGAGGAGTGAGAATATGTGAGAGAAACAGCTCTGCAGACAGCAAGGTCAGCGCAGAAGGAAGGAGGAGGTGCTCCACGCTCTAAAGCAGATTCCCCTACAGCCCATGGTGCAGACCACAATGAGACAGGCTGTGCCTCAGCAGCCCATGGAGGTCCATGGTGGAGCAGATCACAGATCCCCACCGGCAGCCCATGGAGGTCCATGGTGCAGCAGATCGACCTGCGGCTCGCAGAGGACCCAGCACTGGAGCAGAGGGATGCCCAAAAGAGGCTGTGACCTCACGGGAAGCCCACACTGGAGCAGGCTCCTGGCAGGACCTGTGGCTCTGTGGAGAGCAGAGTTCTCGCTGGAGCAGGTTTACTGTAGGACTTGCGGTCCCCTGTGGGATCCACACTGGAACAGTCTGTGCCTGAAGGGCTGCACCTCATGGAAAGAACCTGTGCTGGAGCAGTCTGTTCCTGAAGGACTGCACTCACAGAAGGGACACACACTGCAACAGCCTGTTCCTGAAGGACTGCACCTCACAGAAGGGACCCACGCTGAAGCAATTTGTGAAGATCAAACTGAAGCAATTGCATGAAGGACCAATGCTGGAGAAGTTCATAAAGGATTATCCCATGGGAGGGATCCCATGCTGTAGCAAGGGAAAAGCATGAGGAAGAACGAGCAGCAGAGACAAACCATTTTGAACTGACCACAAGAACCATTCTCCATCCTGCACTGGTCAGGGGGAGGAAGTAAGAAGGGTTGGGAGCAAAGGTGAGCTATGAAGAAGGGGGAGAGATGTTTAATTTGCTCTTATTTCTCATTATTCTACTCTGATAAATTTGAAATAAATTAAATTGATTTGCCTAAATCAAGTTTGTTTTGCCCATGATGCTAACTGGTAAGTGAACTCCCTGTACTTATCTCTACCTACAGGCTTTTCATCCTATTTTTCTCTGCCTGTCCTGTTGCAAAAGAGTGATGGAGCAGCTTGGCAGTCACCCAGTAGCCAGCCATGGTCAACCCACCACATTGTTAACCGTGATCTTTAGCATGCAATGTGGACACCTACCACAATTGGGTCAGGGTTTGAGTCTCACCTATTTACTTCATGCATGCCTTCAAATGATAACATGGAAGATGAACGCTTGTAGTCAGTAACCCCAACAGTTGGATTGGAATTAAGTGTTTTCAAGGGGAAAAAGTCTCCATATCCCTTTACCCAAACCTCTTACCCATCCCACTGACCTGGGCCGCGCTTGGTGTCCTAGGAATGAACAAAGAGAATCCATATGCTATTCTCCTTCTCAATGGTATCACTTACTGGCAACTGGACAGACTGCATGTAGAATGCTGCTGGCATCTGAGCCACAACTGGAGAGGAGGCTGGGCTCTTCACCATGTGAGCTGTGCCTTGAACTTGTGCCAAATTCACCCCTGTGGTGAGAGGGGGAGCTTCCTGTGAGGATGCTGGAGCTGAAGATGACGAAGGGGAAGCAGCAAGGGCTTGGGAAACAGGCTGGACCACAGCTGGCATTCCCCGGGATGTCGGCACTGCTGCAGCAATCTGAGCCAAACCCAGTGCTTGGGCTTGGCCTGAGCCCTGCTGCCGAGTACCCACCACCTGCACTGGGATGTGTGGCGGAGGTTGCTGCGCTGCTGACATTTTGGCAGGCCCAAGCTGAGGTGGCTTGATGGGGGTGACCAGAGATTTGGACTGAATTGGAACAGGTGACTTGGTGGCTGGCTGGCAAGGACTGTCCTGCTGGAGCTGCACAGGCTGTGGCTGGGACTGCAACATAGGTTGCACCACAAGGGTCTGAGCCTGCTGCTGGTTTTGAGGTGGAACCTGCTGCTGTGGAGGTTGAGCTTGCTGCTGCTGCTGGGCCAGAGACGGTGCTTGTTGTTGTTGCTGCTGTTGGGCCAGCTGAAGATGGGTGGCTGTGTGGAGGAGCTGGGACTGACGGTGCTGGAACTGCTGCTGGTGATGAATGGCGATCTGCTGCTGGATCACCACCTGCTTTTGCAGGTGGATCTGCTGCTGCTGTTGGATCAACGAGTGTGGTTGTATCTGTGTGTATGTGGCTGTACAAACAGAGTGGTGGAAGAAAAGGAGAGCACACAAGTTATCAGTAGTGCGGCTGGGAACTACAGCAACAGAAGAAAAAACAAACCCACAAAAGGCAGGCAGCCACTGCGCTGCTTGTCGTTAAACTCCAAAATGACTGACAGCTAATTGGCAAAGGACATGAAGGACAAAATCAACTTCTTTTGCTAATGCAGAGGGATAATCCCTAGGGACAAGCCTCCAGGAGCCCAGGGGCTAGGAGGTGTGTAGGACAAGGTGTCACGACTGTGCTGTCAAATGGCACTCCTGAAAAAGCCCACAAGAAGGAAGAGGTCTGCACTTACCCGAGCTGATGAGTGTCTGGCTGGGTGCTGGTGTAGCAGTCCTGGTCAGGTTCATGCCCACTGTTTGCTGTCCACCACTGTCTGTTTCACCCTTCTTTGTGGCTGCATTCTCTGCCTCTGTCTGGCTTCCCTGGCTAACAGTCACAGCCTGGGCAGCTGCCACTGGTAACGGCTGAACCACCCCTGTGCCTTTCCTTTGGCAACTGCCAGCAGTGCCTGCTGAGGAGGTCTGGCTCAAGCCCGTTGAGGTCTGGCTCCCACCACTTGCCACCACACCCCCAGAGACACCATTGCTGCCTGCTGCCCCCTGGCTCAAGTTGAGGGACTGGCCTGAGCTGCCAGAGGAGGCCTGAGCCACTGCCAAGGTCTGGCCTGTGCTGGTGGCCTGTGGTAAGCCCGAAGCCTGAGAGCTTCCTGGCAGAGCTGCCTTCTGAGCAGAGCCTTGGAGCTGGGCATTGGTAGCTGAGGTCTGCTGGCTCCTCACAGCCAAGTTCTGCACCTAGAAACACATATACAAAACAGAATCTGTTTGCTTTACATATGTTACCTGCTGGAAGCTTGGTGGAGAACGCGACACACTCTACTGGGATGCAGGCTAAGCTGGTGCTTCAAATCTCATGTAGGGACCTGGCTAACACTGCGGAGCAAAGCTCAGGCATGGGCCTCCCCAGGAAGCACATAATACTCAACTTCCTCCTGTCCCATCTCTGATGGAAGTTAAAGATCTCGTGGCACTTTCTGAACAGCACATGAGGACACTGCCATTCTCCAAGGCATGGGACAGCCTTCAGATCTGTTTGTCGTGCCTTTGCGTTGGCAGGACTCAGTTTAGCACAGCTCTAGAAGTGCTGAGATACCCTTTTAATGACCAGTCACTCCTTTTCAAATTTTGTGCCACCTGCCTTCTCCTCCTGTGCAGGGCTTTCCACTCAGCAGGCCCACAGCTCTACTCATGCCCTGCAGCCCTTCTGATTTCACCAGTTCCTCTGCATCCTGGTGCTGCCATCCTCTGTATTTACTCCTCCTGCAGCATTATCTTCAATTTTGATCATGGCTGACTTCCATTCCAAAAAAGTGCTCCAGACAAGAAAAATATGAAGTAATGGTAATTCCTAAGAATGACTGGGACAGGACAAGAAAAATGGGAAGCCATGGCAGCTCCCTTACCTAGAGAATGACTTGCACATGAATGCAGGAGCTAAGACCTTGTGGTCTGTTTGGTCTTTTGCATTTTTACAACAACAAATAACTGTGTGAAGGAATACTACCACTTGCAAAGACTCTTCATTGCAGAATAACTGAAAGCTAGACATAGAATTCAACAATTCTTTTCACACAAGGACAACTCAGAAACTGTGAAAGCCCATAGCTCACCCTAGAAATTGATCCAATCTCTGGAGGCAAAAAACAAACATGAAAAAAAAGGTGGCAAGGGTACAGAATCTCCTGCCTGGACAGGGGACACAGTCTGGGGATAAAATAGAGCTAATCTGCCATACAGGGATGGCTGGAGACAAAGACCAGAGTGTGGGGTGATGGAGAGCAGGGGAAGGGGAGAACTCTGGGAGCGGGTGTCACTGACCTGGTCTGTGTCTGCATGGACCCCAGGAGACTGTGTGGGTGGTACCTCCTGCTGCACAGCGGCCACAGCCCCGTTGGGCATCAGGATGAGTTGGGAAGCAAGAGGCACATTGCGGCCCAAGGTTCGGTTTACCTGCAACAGGTTCCCCAGCTGTGGCTGTTGAGGGAAGGTCAGGTGATGTGGAATGAAAGGAACGGATGAGAAAAGAGAAAAAGACAGCGAACCACAAGCAAAGAGATTACAAATCAACACCGGGCTGCAATGTCACACATTGCAAAACCCCCAGCCCTCCCTGTGCTGTAATACTGAACATAACCCTCAGGAGCAGGAAACTGGGAACTGCTTCCTTAGGAAAACAATGCCTCGTCTATCAAATGTGGGCTCAGACCAACTCCCACAGACTGCCCAAGGCTGGCTAAAAGAATGAGGTGTCATTGAATTTTCAGGTATATATATGGGACTGGTTGAGAAACAGTGATTAAAAAAAACATACATCCAAGACCAGGGTTGCTTTAAAAGAAAGGGATTACGATCTGTATCTAAACTTAACTGAGACACAAAAAAAATATTTCAAGTAGGTAACCAAACCCTAGACTGACTATATTGTCAAGCCTAATGTTTTCTGTTTTATCAGCACTTCAAAACGATTAAAAGGATGACATATTTGGTCAGGTTGATTTATGCTTCTAGACTTACCTGAATTCTGATTTATGGCCCTGAGCTCAGCAGTACTAGAAGAGAGTAATTTACCATTTATCTTTTCCAACATTTAACCAGAAGAGTAGCTTTGAACTATATTCAAGTCTGGGATATATACTTCACATTTACATTCTAGTGAGAAGTGCCATGGGATCTTTAACGTCTATGCAGAGCAGAGACAAACATGGTTCTTAATCTCACCTGAGCCATAGAATACAATGGTCATCTACCTTCAAAAACTGAGCCCAGAGTCAAACTTGTGGTTTCAGGGATAAGAGCTTTCCTATCTGAATTCAGAATATAGTGCATCATCCTTAAAGATAGTCCAAAGGTGTTTGTAATCCCCAGCAGTGAAAAACTGAAGAGGTTAGGAAGTTGGGTTCATGGTCAGGACATATTTTGGGTACATATCTCTTACCCGAAGATACATCTGGGCCTGTGACTGGTTGAGGGGCGGTGAGGTGGTGTTCCCAAGGAGCACAGATTGTGTCAGGGTTGTGGCGCTGGGGGAACTCACGCTCTGTGACCTACTGATTAGCTGAGCAGCTGATGTGGTGGCTAGGTTGATCTTAAAACAGAGAAAAGCCCCAAATTATATATGAAGAGATGGAGGCAAAGAAGTACAAATTCACTTTTACAGCCAGAACAGACATTTTACAGTTTTTTCCTGTAACCTACAGGGAACCAAGTACAGAGTTCTTGTCTTGGAGCACTTGTCTTAGAGAATAAGCAATACAAACTAGCCAAAGTCCTGGGTGCTAACTTCATTTGTATGCTGAGCCTGAGAATCATTGTTAGCATGCAAATGCAATAAGAGAACCAAAAGAAATACATCATTTTCTTCAGCCTCTGAAATAAAGGAAAAAACCCACAAAATAATCTCTACCCTACCAACTCATATACTCTCTAAACAAATCCCAGTTACTCAATACTCACAACAGAACCAAACTTCCTCTCATTTCTCATTCAGCAAACTACTGCTTAGCCCAAGAAAAAGAGGATTCACTTTCAAGATGCTCATGACTTCTTAGAAGTCCTGATCCTTTTCTAATATGTGACAATCCATTCCCAAAGCCTCAGCAGAGAGAGTGTTCACCTTTCCAGCTAAGAGGCTTCTCCCACTCAGAAACTTTCTCGGGTTTCCTCAACCTTCACCAATGATAGCACCCCAACTCCTCAAAGTTGCCTGCATCTTGTGGATTCCCAGCATTCTTAGCTTAGCTGTGTTTCCCTGGCTGACTGCCTTCCTAAAAGGCAAAGAGGAAAAAGAACAAGGCAGGGGGTGGGATGGAACAATTACTTACAGAGGCTTGTGTAGTGGTGGTTTGTTGTGGGGTGCTGGTGTTGGGGGAGCTGGCCTGTCTACTGGCTGCAATTGTAGCCTGCAAGAGAGATTGACAGAGAAATGAGTACCTGGAACAAACTTTTCAATCCAGCCCAAATAATTGGCTTTGTCCAAACACCTAGTTACATCATCATCTTCTCCCATTCCTGAGAAGAGGAGAACAATCTAACCACTACAAATCTCTGCCATGCCCTACAAATAAGGTGCAGCAACTCAGCAAGGTACCTCTTCCCCAACCAGTTCAGTCCTATACACTACCTAAGTCAGTGGACCTTACAGTGCATGTCCTTCCATCCATGGAACACACCCTGCTGCTGCCCCAGCTTGCCATGCTACACACTGCAACCCTCATCCTGATGCTACAATTCACTGTTAATACCCAGATGTGCCCCTCAGTATTAGCTGTTTGCTGGGCTGGTTCTGCAGTTTATCACAGTGCTGCGACAGCACTCCAAGTAACAAATTTCAGCTTACAGCACATACTGTTTGTGAAGAAATGTAAATATTGTTAAGTTTTTGGGGTTCTTTTACCCCTCTACGATTCCACAGGAATTCCACTGTATGGTTTAGTTAGGTTCATAACTAAGATTTGTGTGAAACCAGTGAGAGGATTTTATTCCCTCTATTCTATAAAACTGCAGGTAGGGATTTTGAGAACAACTAAATCCTGGTCTAACAGCTAAGGAGCACTTCAACTGATACAGAGACGGAACTGTATTCACATCATATATAATCCATCTTCAACGGATGATAAAGTCTGGTAGGTGAGCAAAGTTGCTAAAGAAGAAATAAAAATCACTCAACAATTATGCATCATATCTTGATTTGTATAAACATGTCTTAAAGAAGCACTGTCTTGGCTGGACAAGATCTACCCCAGATCACTCTTGCAAGTAACTGGTAAAGAAAACATGGGCTATTAAGTTTCAAGACAGAAAATTCAGAGGATACTGCCTGAAATTTCATGCACACAAGACCGTGTTTATTCTCAGAGAAGTAACAATCCACTGTTAACTTTAATATGATTTTTAAACACCACTGCATCCCTTTCTGATTTAACTACCCATCTTTTTATTTAAAGATGGTTCAGGGGCTAGTCACAGGCCTCTGGAGTACAAGTTTCCTGATGGGGATGCCAATTTTTACCTTCCCCTGCTCTGAGCCTGAAACCCAAATGAATCTTTCCATCAGGTTTCTAGTTTACTAGCTGTTTGCATTAGGTTTTACCAATGTGTTTAGGGACCCATTATCTCACCGTGGATCAGGATGACTCCAGTGCACAAGTTACTGTATGAAGAGAGAATATCTGGATCTTCCCCAGAAAACAATCCAATTCCTCTCCTTTTGATCCCTGGCAACTCACCTGCTGGACAGCAGCCAGGCTGTGAAGCTGGGCACTATTAAGCTGCTGCTGGAGCATAAACTGATGAAAGTACTGGGCTGCATTGGGCTGTCTCTGGAGTGCCTGCAGGGCCTGGGGAAAGAGGAAAACCGAATTGTCAAAATAGCATGCCCTTGAAATGTGATTAGAAAGAGCAAGGAAGAAATAAATAACAAGCAAGAGACCATCCCCAGACCCCATGAAAAAACAAAGTCACTAGATTAGCACATGAAAATACATAGTATAGCTACAAATTTTGTAACAGACTGAATCACAGCTGTATTCCAGGACAGTGGGAAGCACGCTTGAAAGACTTTAATAAACTCCAAGGAATTTGGAGGTGTGCATGCTCAAGCAGGGTGACAAGTATTTCAGTATAGTATGTATATGGAGGATACACACTACATAGAGAAACTGTGGTGATAAACTGAATGACTTGCTCCAAACCAGCAGGGTAAAAATCACTACTGGATCTCGGTAGGGATTAAATCTAAGAGGCTGGACACTGGAATAATGTCCAACAAAACATGACACACAGGATCTAAGCATTCGACCTAGCACAGGAATCCCTAAATCTGAAAACATGACAGTCCTTCAAGCATGCTCCCACCTTGACTCATGACAACTCAAAGGAAAACACAAGGGCTCACCACCACCCTCCACTGACATGCATGCCAGCCCAGAACATGACCACACCTCACCTGTACTGCCTGTCGCTCATAGAGAGACATCTGCGATATCTGAGGACGGGCACTTCCTCCAGAACTGGAGCTCCCGCTGGTGGAGTTCTGCTCACTTTCGGTCTCCATAGTGACAGAATCCCAGGAGCTTGGGACAAGACAGACTCCAGATCTACATCGAGAGAACTGGAAACTAATTCAGGCTAGAGAAAGAACCAAACCATATTTCACTGAATTACACAGCTTTTTAACTGGAATATCCCAGTACCGGACTCCTTGCACAGCTTTGCTACATCACAGGGGATGGGAGATGCCAGAGTTCTGAAATCGCCCAGAAATTATACTCAGTTTAAATCTTTTATTACTGCAGTCAGAAATGGAACACACATATTCTCATATTTTTATTGCCACACTACAGTTGGAAGCTGCAGCATTCTGAACTCTTAAAAAGGCAGCAAAGTGAAGGAGCAGCTGCAGCTCATTCAGACAATCATCTGGCTGCAGACCTGATTGCCTCTCCTTCAACAGGCCAGTTAACTGAGGCCAATTGCTTCCAGTCTCCCACTGCACTTTAGCAACTTCTGATCCTCTCTTCCTCCAGTCCCACAGAGGCATAATTATCCCAGAACTCTACTGCAGATATACTGATTCAGTCCCTCCTTCTTCCAGTTTAGCCCCCAGCCCTGGACCATTTCTTTATTTCTCTGATCAGACAGACTTTCCAGCTACCTGTTGTTCTTGACAGACCGTAACTTGAGTATTAGACTGGAAGCTGGTATCTGTGATGGCAAGTTGCGTTCAGGAGAAACAGAGTCAGAAGCAGGGTGGATGAAGGGTTTACTGGCAACACTTGTGAGGGGAAAGCTGCTAAAGACATCATGCAGAGCCAGAGACCTTCCAGTAGCAGCAAAATGCACTGCAGTGAACCGTAGGACTGAGAAAGGCCTGGAGAAGGCTTTCATCAGCCAAGAGGAAGAAAAGCGAGACTGAAGAGAGCACTTAGTAAGCAACACCTTGGGATGATTGGGGAATTTTCTGCAACGAGAAACAGACTACACAGGGAGTAACAGTAGAAGGAGAGTCAGAAAAGGAAAAGTGCAACAGTGGCTATTCAACAGAATTCCACTGAAAAAAAAGTGACTTTTTAGAAGGATATAATTCCATGTAAGATTAAAAAAAAAAAGGAAAAAAAGGCTTCTGATAGTCTCAATATCACTGACAGCCTATTTGTTTCCAAAAACTAGATGGCTCCCCAAGACATATCTGAGACACCTCTACATGAGCTTCCAGAATCCCACATCACAAGCAAAGCCTCTGTATCCAAGACCTTTTCAAGTCCAGAGATTCTGGAGTTCACAGTCTTCCCCAAGCACAACTTCTTCTAGGTGCATAAGCAAACAGATCAGTACAGCAGAAAAAGAGGAACAACAGTAGTCTCGACCAGACAAGTTTTTAAATTCTGGAATGGTGTTAAGGGCAGCAGGTGACTTTAAAGTAGGGCACTTCTACAGTTCCCTGATTTTGCCAGCTTTCCTTTGCAGAGTAAATGCTTTCCAAACCTGCTCCTCAAAATCTGGAACATTCTATCACTGACAAGCAGATACCTGCTGCTCCAGTCCTGTTTTCCTCATGCATCTTTACTTATGCCCTCAAGTCCTCCAGGCATCTCCCTACTAATCCAACACTGGCTTCCTACACTGCTTCAGCAGTGGCCATCGGTAATTCTGCCTTGCAATCACATCTCAGCTGAGACACATGCCCTCCTAACTGGCCACTGCTGTCTTCAGGCACAAGCTACTACAGCTGGAAACAAAGCTCTGGAGAAGACAATTGCCTCAGAGATCTTCCCCAGGGGGCAGCACCACAAAAAGTAAATGAAGCCTGAAAATGAAAAGAGGAGGGAGAGAATACAGACTTTTTGAAAGAAAGAAACGGTGATAGATAAATGAAGTACTTCAAATGGGGTTAAAACGCAAGTCACATTGAAGCTACACACACTGCAGCAAGTGATCTGGTAGCTCAGTTACCATTAGGAGATAATTTCTGTTCCCCTGGCCATGCTCAATCTCCCTGTGAAGGTCCCTCCCAGCACTTACCTCGTTGCTGGTGCTCACTAGATCAGCTTGTTAACTTCTCCGAAAACCTACTCTAAACATCACTTCCTGCCAGATCAGTTGAATTAGTTTACTTGTGATGCTACAAGTGCCAGTGAGACAGAAGAGAAGGCAACTAAGAAGGTTCAGCTTAGCTGTAACACATACCCCCTCAACACATATTCTCAACAGTTGCACCTGAATGAGAAACCTAGCTTCTGATCTGCTCCAGTCCGTGTTTCCTCAGTAAACAGCACCATTGAGTGTTAAGATTAACATCAAATTTGAGAGTTGATCTAGATCTTAAAATCAGGTCCAAGCATAAAGAAAACCCTACTGAAACACCTCTGGGATGAGAGGCATCAAAAAAAATTTGGTTTCTGTGTGGGCAGAGCAGCTCCATGTTAGTGCAATCCGATCCAAACACAGGCTATTCCCACACAAAACAGCAAGGATTAAACCCTCCCCCCTCCTCCAAGTGCATCTTCCAGCACCCTCTCCTTACAAAAAGCTAGTGATCACTGCTATCAGATCAGTCGACTGAGCTAGCTGCTCCCCGAGCTGGATAACCTACTAAAAATGATTAAACCGTGGGTTTTCAAAACTATTTGAGTTAAACAACTCACCTTGAAAACGTAATTAGCAGTTCCCAAGGAAAAAAAAAAAAAAAAAAAAAGAAGAAAAAGAA
>JANHGB010069845.1:0-24611 GCA_026283785.1 Coracopsis vasa
AAAGTCAAAAACACAGCACTGCACCAGCTACTAAGAAGGAGAAAAATGACTGCTACTGCTGAACCCAGGACAAATGGACAGGGCCTTTAACTAAATCATTGAAAAACAAATTCAGTGAAATTGTAGGACAGAGTAACAAAACAGATTTGCTTATTCTCCCAGTAAGGCTTGTCCGTATACATTTTGCCACTTAAACAGATTACACCAGCTAGCATGGCGACACTGGAATGAAGAATAAAACCGCTACACTCCTCGCATGAAGTGCTCTGCAGCGAGCCGGGCCCATGAAATGGGGTCGGACAGGGGTCCTGCAGCGCCGCAATCAGGCCGCAGTGTGGTGCGGTGCTGCGCAGAGGGATACTCCGTCCATCCAGGAGTCGGCGCGATTCCCTGGCGGCAGACTCGGGGGCGGCTCCGGCGAGTGAGGTCTACACAAAAGCCCCTCCTCTTGTGGGTAAGCTGCTCCTTCTCTCGGTAAGGATGGTTTCTGGGACCCTTGCTACCTGTGCTCAGGGTGAGGAAGAAGGTGGAAAAGTTTGCTGCTCTGGATGTAAAGATTTCAGTTCTCTCCCGAGCTCATGTTAGGTTTTGGGAAGGAAATTTGGTATAAAGAGTATCATTTAGAATAGTACAGTTCCTCAGAGTGTCCGTCCCTCTTGGGCTTGGGTTTCTCTGCAGTGGCTACAGCAGACCATGAAGGAAACCTTGTAGAGGGAAAGACTTTTTATTTAAGCTTCATAGTACACCATAGGTAGTGTCCACTTCCCTGGATACTTGCTTGGGTTAGGAGTAGCTATAAGGACAGTGAGGAAAGAAAGAAAGGAAAAAACAAGAAAGAAAGGCCTCTGGAGGCTTTCAAATTCCTATTTGAACTTGGCAATGTGCTAAAGAATCTGTATGAAGCAATATTTTTAGATTCATTCATTTTAAAACATTCTTTCCTCTTTCCCCACCACAGCAGGCTATGGGATCAGTAGTACATCAGTCTGTATTCTGCTTCTACTTAATCACTTTTGGCTATGCTAATGAAAACCTAATAATATTTGACTTGCCTTTCTGGGGGAGACAGGAGTACTTCTGTAAGAGTGAGTGGAATTTTTCAACAGTATTTGAAGCCCTACTGGAGTGAAAACCATGTGTCCCTGAGGCCATGGCTGGAGACCTTGTAAGCCGTGAGCTAACACTCTATGCATCCTGAAAACTGAAATAATGGGAGGTACATAACTGTTGTGGCATAGACACATTTGCTCTAAGTATCTGAATGAAGCTGACCTTTTACATACTAATGTTCCATTGCTGCTAATAAAAAGAAAAAAAAAAGGCATTTTTTTCAGAGATGGGAGTAGAAAGAAATATTACTAATACTTTAGTAAGATCTATGTATTCTACTTGCAATGAAATGAGAAAGGTCAAATTTTTCTCTCCTATCTCTTTTTTTTTTCCTGTGTTCTCTAACTTCTCACCCATCTTTGTTGTACTAATGAAATTAAGATATCCTTCATGATATAACTGTGAGCTAGGGGGATCTAAATTACCTTCATCTGGCATCATTCCAGTATACTATAAATGAAGTAATTGTCCTTGACTATAAAATTTGCATTTTCAAGACTTAATTGCTATCATTACATCTTTTTGTAATTCTATTAATTTAACTGAATGGAGCATTTGGTTTTATGGTAAAAATTTGCATTAAAACATTGTACATCTAAATAGAATTTTAATATTTGCATCAAAAGCTCAATACAGTTGTCCCACAGGACCTAAATAATTTCACAAGAAAAGAATAGGCAACAGTTACACTTTAGGTCAACAAACAGGTTTTCCTTTGGTGAATATTGATATAAGTTGCTGTGACAGGTTTCATGTGCTAAAAATCACTCCTGCCTGAGCTTTGCAAGAGTCTTATTAATCTATGAAATGTATTTGCTCAGATACAGCCTAGGCAGGATGTATGTTTGCTCTGTCTGAGAAGGATGCATGCCCAAGAGTTCTATCTTTTAAGGAATCACTTCTTCCCAGAGTCCTTCTACCCTTGTTAGGTTATATGCTTTACTCCTGCTTGAGAAAACTCTGAATATGCAAGCAACACTATCTCTACAGTCTTATGTGTGCAAATAGTCCTCTAGCCAAGTTCTCCCACGCTATGAAATTAATAAATTAGTATGTGAGTATCACTTGGGAAAATATTTGTCTTTGCACTGGACCTCCTTCATCCATTACACTTGCTGCAATAGGACCTCATGTCAGGTCTTTGGGAGTATTTAAGCCACTAAATCCCTTGGGAAATAGGGCTCTTGTGGGTCTGGGATCCCACTCTTGGCTGTGCTATGCAGGTAATGACTAATACATGGATCAGCAGACAGTATTCCACTTTGGTCAGAAAAGTCTATGCTATTTTCCATGCAGTGTGAATAAATATCATTGAGTTGTGTAACGTATTATTTATGGAAGTAATCAAGCTGGATTTGTTTTATATTGAATATGTCTGTGTTTTCCTTTCAAAACCAATTTTTTTTTTTGCAACATGTGAGTAATATTTCACAAGAGATAGAGTCTGCTTGTGACAGAAATCTCATTAACTACTCTTAATATATGTTGTATTTACTGGGCTTCATAATCATCATGTAATTAAGCTTCACAACTGGCTTGTGAAGCAGAAAAGATGAAGGATGTCTCCATTAAAGAGATTTATGGGATGGTGAAATTAAAGACAGATTTCTGAAAGTGTATAGGTACCACTTCTCATTGGTTTCAGTGTTTAAATATCTCTGAGGGCCTGAAGCTCTTGCAAAGCTCTGTAGTGAGACACTGGTGCCAGGCTAGACCAAAAACTGGGAGCAAAGGGTGAAGCTTCTATGCAAGATCAAGACTTTTGGGCAAGTGCCACAGTCATTTTGCCTTCTGCCCTTGTCTCTTGAATGTGAATCATGCTTCTTCCCTTTGGGGACTGTGTGATGGTTCAGGGTATGCTGGAAATGCAATATAAAAGTGATAAAAGCAGGTAACTCCGTTTCTTCTACAGCCATCTACATATGCAATGTTTCTATAGGGGTCCGGGCCTTTACTGGGAAAACTTCAGTGTCACAAACAGGGGAGAAAGGGCTGCTAAAAGAGCTATAGCTCAGTGCTGTCTCCCAGTCCTACAGGCATCAGCTTTATTATGCCATTTGAGTCTGCTGTGTTATTCTAGGCATGTGCACAGGGTAAGAAGGCTCACAGGGGATCTTCTCTACACAAAGACTGCTGTTTTTCCACTTCAGAGAGGACCCTGTGTATGTTCTTTCTTAATGGGTAAATTTCATTTGATGTGAACATTATGCTAAGGCTGAATTTCTAGGCAGTTTGTATGATAGTGCATTCAAAGAAGAAAAAAAAACAAACTACCACCAACAAAAAAATCCAGATCCAAAATAAAACATACATTCTTTTGAAAAATCCAGGTCTAGCTGTTAGCATCAATTATTTCAAACACCTACTGACTTTTCTGGCACATCTATCTCATTGAATCTTGGAAGTGATTTTATGTGCTTTAAGCATTTGATCACATAATCAGTTTCTGCAAAGCAATGCGAAGGATCCTGAGCATTGTCCTGGCAGATAGTCACGTCAAACCTGACACAGAAACAAACATAAGAGAACAATTGTTGTCAAAATGCATCACATCACTTTGCATACTAAAACATTTGCTCTGGTAATCCACCATGCTGACGTGTCCCTCTGCTGATGTCATTTGAACAGGGCCTGTATCCCTAAAGCTGACATGTGCATCACATTATAGCAGTGATTTTGTTGTAGGTCATCAGCATAATGGATATTCTGAAGAGATTCATAATCTTGAAAGGTGGCTTGAATCCACAGATTTCAGCTATGTTCTGGTGACTCAGAGCATTTTGGAAACTCATTTTATAACATCTCACGCTGGCTTGGGCAAAGGCAAAGTAAACAGTTGCCTAGGGCAGCAGACTTGGGAGAGAAGCAGTCCAAGTCTTGTTTCCTACTCGCTCTCTGCTGACAAGAACAGGAATACAACCCTTTAACCTGCCTTTCTGCCATCCCTCCTGCTCTCATTTTTGCAGTTTAGTTCTTGTGGAAACCTAAAGACATCTTTCTGCCTTTTCCCAGTTGCTTTTTCTCATTCATCCCTCCCTCTAAAACTCCTGCCAGTTTCTCTTAGCTTTTCTCCTGGAGGGATGCTCTACTGCTTCTTACTTAAGCTGTTGTAGGGGTGAGGGATTCCTTGTCCTTTCCCAACCTCACATTTCTTTCTGCAAATAACTTTTTTTTTTTTTTCCTCCTCATTTTTTTGCCACCTTTGCTGAAGAGCCTCAGCCAGTCTTGGGTTTATGGTAGAATGAGCTATGTGAGAAATACACATTCCTGTGCAAAAGTATACTATGTCATTTGCCAGTTGCTAGCCATTGCTTTAAAAGAGCTTTTTCATACTGGGGAAAAAAGCAGACAGATGTAGGAGTCTTTGTTGTCTTGCTTATGATTCATGAGATTAAGCGAGACAAAAGTGAGATGGTGTCAGCATGTTACTGAATCCCTGTAAAGGTGTGGCTCTCTCTATTGGTAATACTGTTCATGCAACGTAAAGTCAGATTGCAGAATTCATTGCCATGGGATGTTATAGAAGCCAAAAGGCATAAAAGGCTTCAAAAGGGAATTAGGCAAATTGTTCCATCAGTGACTGTTGAACGCAGTTATCTAGATGTAGCATCAAGCTCAGGAAACCTCTAAAACAGTGGTAGCTGGAAGCTATTTGGCTATACCAATACAAGGATCACCCTCTCCACCGAACAAGAGTTCCTGCTCTAACTGCGTTAAGAATGGGCTTTCTGTCTCCCTTACTAATATGTGTCTCGTGGTTAAGGTGCACTATTACTGATTTAGTCATCCATAAAGTTACATCATTTGAAACTGAAGTTATTCCAAGGGGCAGTTCCTCCTGTCTGTGTTGAAAACATTTTAGGATGAGATAAATTACCTAGATTAAGCATCCTATACTTCTCTTACGACTTGTACTTTTGTCCAATGAGCTTTGTGGCTTTGTCTGTAAAAATGAGCAGAGTTCCGAAAGGAGTTTGTTCTTCCAAGCAAGACAGCAACACCTAAGTCTGTGTGGGTCTTGGTCATATATGTACTGTGTCCTGCATGGATTTATGTTTACACTGTTTCAAAGATTTAGATTGCATTAACTTGGCTAATTCCACCTCCTTCTGGCAAATGTGATACTCACTCATTCCCTCAACCTGTACTGAAAGAAGCTGCAGAGGTGTGCCACCCTTTTAGAATGACAAAACAGCAACCTTCCCTTGAGAGTATTGCAAGTTCCTGAAACCTGTAGACTGACAATTTGAATTCTCACTTACTCAAGCGATGACAGAAGTCTCTGCAAGGCTTCTTACACATTGGTGTATGTACAACTACCATGCATAAGAGAGCAGCAGATCCTTCTCTTTTTGACTCATTATTTTTGCCTAAGGAAGTGGAGTTCACATATATAGGCATTAGTTTATTTATTTATTTGCTGCACCCGCTGTTTCAGATCCCTACTGGCAATGGTTGTTATCGAGACAATCTTGTGAAGGAAAGCAGGGAACTGTGAGTAATTTGCCAAGTGTGAGGTCAAACACAATGTTTTTGCTTACTGCTCTTGAAGTCTTCATTAGTGCAATGCCTCCACTAAGTGTTGGAATCTGTTCAGGAGGCAATAAGGTGGTGCCAGTGGTGCCTTGGCAGAGGTTTTAAAAAAGATGGGGAGAAAGCTTCCAAGGTGGCAAATAATACACTGATAACTGGCACTGATCTTGCTCTGTGTTCTTTTAATGCTCAAGGGGGCTCTGTAAGCATGACTGAGGATAAATTTGTGGCCTGGTGTGAATGGATTTAATAACAGCTTGCTGGTGCCTTCTGGGTGCAAGGTAGATTAGGGGCTACACGTGCCAGTGGGGTTCTAGCAGGACCTTTGCCTGGGTCTCAGGGAGGTTCAACAGGGATTCAAGGTTTGAGCAGGCAGAGTTGCAGTGAACTTAAGTGGTACAAGGAAGCATTGCCTAATTTTGATATCCAGAACGTAACAATACTCGCTCTTTCTGAGAAGAACGTGTTATTTCTTCTGTTGAGCTTGAGACTTCAGTGGGATTGGTATCTCACATTGTTCTTTCTTAGCCTATCTTCTGCACAATCAAGTAAAAATTGGACTCCATATCTCTTCTTCCTTTAAGAAATACATATCTGTAGATACACATCTCTAAAATAAACCTCCAAACATTTGAAGGCTTATCTTTCATTAATTATATATGGCTATCTCTTCTCTGTTACTTTCTAATCTCTTAAACATTTTACTTATAGCAAAGTGATAGGGTTTTAACAGAGAATTCTGCAGGTAATGAATTGGACTTTGACAGACACTCAGCAAAGAGCCTCTGGATGTAAAAATGAAGCTGCTGGTGTGAAAGAATTATCTGTATTAACCACTGGAAGAAGGCTGCAAAAATCCAGGTTGCTGAGCAATGCCTGTGTTGCAAAATAAGAACATGGTCAAGTACAACAAAACGTGTGGTCCATACGCTGTCTCTACCCGCTGCAGTCTGTTAACCCCTGTAGCCGAGATCTAGATCAATTACACTATATATTGCTAAGATCATGGTTTTGCTGACAAACAGGCTTATATCCTACTCCCTCGCACCCATCTCAGCCATACTAGCAGCATCAAAGCCATTAAGGAGTGAGCAACCCTGACTGTCTTCTCAGCCCCACGTGAGCTTGGGGAAAGTTGTTTTTTTCCCCACTTTGTGTGTGTGGACAACACAGATGGCAGGTTAGCCTGTGTAGACACTATGAGTAAAGCTGGATTTTCTTAGGCGCCATGTGAGGGTTGATATGTAGGCGACACCACAATGGGCTATGCACCGAGACATGCTGAATGAGTAAGTAGAATTTTTGAGAATGTGTAGTGCAGTCTTTTCAGTCCTTGATACTGATCTGTAGAGTTAAGCTCCTCATGAGTCAGTTTAAGGTTTGTGGAAATGGTTAGGCTTAAACAGCATGAATGCATATTATTGTTTTCTTTTTAACCACTTGGTCTGAAACTGTTTAACAAAAAAATATTAAATATAATTTTCTTGAATATTCTTGCCTCATAACATTCCAGTTTAACAGATAAGGCAGAAAATGCACACTTTTTAAAGCATTTAATGTTGTTACTTTAAGAAAAAAAACAAAGGCACTTTGCTTCTGTAAAGGTCTGTTAGTTCATTTTAAGTTGTGAGGAAACACCAAACAATTATTTGTCTAACCACTTGTGGCTTAGCCCGACTTCCTGAAGTTTTCCTGCCATGTGGGGGTTCTTTTATTTTTCCTTGTCTCTCAGTGCTCTGTTTATGATTCTTACAGCTTAAAGTTTTCTTCTTTCCTAACCATCAGTTTGTCAGTTATGATCAAGTGTCAAAATGAAAGCAAACATAAGCATCAATTATCAAAAAATTACATGGTCTGTTTACATATTCCTTAGCAGAAAGGATTTCTCTCTCAATGCATACCGGATGTGAATTGTAACTAGACACGCGAGTTGTCTACATACTCATTTTCACATCTGAAATCTAACAGCTAGGTTGGGTAATCCAGAATTTACCTGCCAGGCATGGAGTCCTTGCAACATATGAGCAACACTTTAAAATGTTTTAATACTGGAGGTTATTCAAATATGTTTCAAATATCATCTTTTCTGCAGGAAGAATTTTTTAGTCTCTTCTCCATAGTAAGGCTGTAATGGCATCTCAGGTTACACGATCTTCCTACTTTAAATTTCTTTGCATTTTTTTTCTCTCTCCCTCCAATGCTTTCTTTTTTTGCTGAACAAAATTATAGACACCAGGAAAAATTGCCCTGGTCATGCAAGCTTTACTTCTTATCTGTCAGTTGCAAAGCATTCTTAACCCACTTTAGAAATGCAAAAAGTTTGCTCTGCATTGAAATGTGCCAACCTATTTGATGCCCACTGGGTCTGCCCAATTCACATCAGCCTGCCCAGATGGAAGAAAATCAAACAAAAGCTCAGCTAAGTGTACCCATGGGTTGTCCATTTCCACCTTGGCCTCTGTGCCAATCTTAATGCTTATTGTGTAAGCTGAAGTAGATCCCTGAGTTCCCAGCAAAACTTTGGAAAGGTCTTTGTGGCTGTTTCAGCATAACAACACAGCTCCATGGATTGGATGGCAGAAATGTGGATTTAGACTGTAAACTGGTTTAGGCAATGATGCTATTATTCTTTTACTCAGTGAATGGTGGTTCAAGTCATAAGCTAGTGCTTTTCACGTACATGGTAGGGAGAACAGCTGCGGGCTTGAGGAAAAATGAAAACATTCCACTTTTAAAATATCTTTATAAAGCCATATATATATACATTTTTCATTTTGTGTCCCTGGGAATGTTTAAGCCCAAGCAAGTTTAGGAGTAGAGTTGCTGAAATATTGCAGTGAGACCTGTCAGCAAGCCTTTCCTAGTGTTTGGGTCACTTTGGCACCTGCAGTCTTGAGATTTTGAAGCTTGCAAACTCAATTCAACCTTAGTGTGAATGCAGTCTGTGCTACTCCTTCGGAGATTTGCACCTCTGACAGGCAGTTTTGTTGAGACTGGCAGCAAGCCTGCTAATTTTTGACAGTCATGCCACAGATTGTTTCAGTGTTTATTACCCTTAATATAAAGATGGTTTACTGGAATCCATGGATTTTTGTGTTTGAAGCCATTAAACCTTTCTTCACTGATAAAATCATGTATCCACTCTGCTTTTTCTTATAGCTTCCAGGTTATCTGTACACATGACTGTGCTGCAGGTCTGTAGAGATTTCTAATTTCCTGAAAGCCATTGAAATGTCCATTTTCTCTGTCACTGAAATATCTAGAGCACTGCTTGATACCATGAGTGGACTGTACATGGAGCTAGGCTCCATTTCTTAAGTCTCTGCAGGTGTAAAAGGATTGCAGAAATGCCTAGGTGTGGATGAGCAGGAGCGCAGAGCCATGGCGATCCCTGGCTGGCCAGTGACCCCTCAGGGTACCGTTACCATCCAGCGTAATGCAGAGCAGCCTGTAATAACTCGTGTCTGTTTTGGGTATGGAGGCAGAAGAAAGGGAACATATGACTTTCTTCTGTGACTTACTGCCCTGTAAAAGGATTTTAAGAATCTTTGGGGAAAAATTTAGGCCTCAGATGCAGACATGTGGATCTCATTGATTTCATAGGAGTCCATGTGAGTGTGTACATTAACAGACAGAATATGGCTTTTGATCTTTAAGAGCAATTAATATAAAATATGGAATTACACTACTGTGTAATAGGATATTTTTTATTACTTTGTTAAAAGTACTCCCCGAACTCACATACAAAACAACATAGCTTCCCAGGCCATGGTCTTATAATGGCTTATCTTTGCCAATGCTTATCACCTTCTGATTCTGTTTGCAAATGTGTTTGGCTGTTATGCTTTGAACTTCAGTAAAACATTTGTACTTAATAAAAAGCCAAGACCAAACACTTTCCTATCCTCACATCTGTCTATGCTTGAGAATGGCATTATAATTGGAAAAAAAGGGAGAAATAGTTGTCATGAATACCTGCAGTGACTCCCTGTGACCATTTCTTTACTGCTACCATGCAAGACAGAACTGTGATGGTTAAGCCCTTCTTCCATAAACCTGTGAGCATAGAGCGTTTCAGCATGTGTTTACAGATAGGAGCCTGTAAGTTGCCGAGTACCTCTTGTAGCTAATATCTGAAGGAGTGCGATGGATTACAAACCTCTGCTGACACCTTGAAGGTGACTCCTCAGGGTCTGCACCTTGAGACTGCTGCAGCCGCATCTGCCTGTCAGTGGGTGGTAAGAAAATGAGGTGAACCTCAACTGGAGGCGTCTTTGCTTTCATTTTACCTACCTGAAATTCTCAGTGTGTTAAGCTGATAGATGTATTCACAGTGAAGTCCAAAGCAGCTTCTGTCTGGAAAGGTTCCATAGGGAAAGTCCAGAAGTGAGTAAGAGGCATTGAACAGGGTACGCCTGCAACAGGTTCTTAGGGAGAGCAGCAAACTTTTCTCAAAGTGTTTCTTCATCGAGAAAATGGCACAATGTGCATCTCACAGAAGAAACTAATTTAAGGACTTTTTAAGTTTCTTTATTAAACTGTTGAATTGCAAATAATAGGGAGCTAAACTGTAGGAGTCACTTTGTCAAGGTAACAGTCTGGGGGAGGCAGGGGTGTGAAAAAGGGATTGTTATATCATCTCAGAACAAGAATTTACATGTTTCTGTTTAGAATGAGCTGTGGTCTTGTTTCCTATTCCTGTGTCTGTCAATTACACAAGAGGCCTTTCTCCTGAAAGGTTTCTTTAAGTCTCCCCAGCCATAAGACTCTTTTTGTTACTGCTTTCGTACTTGAGTATTTCAGGGTTTTTGGCTGAAGTGTTCAGTATTTATTCACCTTCAGGCAGAAACTAAATCTAGAAAATTTCCATGTGTTGCTCTGAGTGAGATTTTGGGATACTGTGAACAACGGAAGGGAGGGTAGTAACAGAAGTGTGCATGCAGACCTAGCCATAAATGGTACTTGCATTTTAGCAATAATAAATATGTATCTATTACATATTTCTATTTTGCTGAATCTCTAAGTCCAATAGACTGAATATTTTTTCCTGTTAAGCCTCATAGGTTACAGCTGAAGTCATAATATTCTATGAAAAGCCACCTAGCTCAAGGAGTTTAGATTGTTTCTAGTTTTATTGTTTAGTTGATTGTATCAGATACTATTTATTCCACTCAGATCCACACCTATAAACCATTTAATATTATTTGTGATGAAACTAATGTGTTGTATAAAATGTCTTTTCTTGTTCTCATCCCTTCAAACAACACTGCCTGTAAAATTTTGCTGAGACAAATAAAGCTGTGGAGAGCTTAACCCCCTGCCAAAAGAAACCAAAACCCAAATAAGGCAACCCACCAAAAAAAACCCACCCAACTGTTTTTCATGCCCTGTAAGACTACTAGAAAGTAGTTCTTTTGCAGCAAATTACTACAATTGTATAAGTAAGGAACTGAATACTGTTGCTGATAGTAAACTATTGACGTAGCTGGAGTCCATGTAATACGGATGACCTACCTGTTTGTAGTAGGAAGATATGCTTGCAGTGCTTTGGAGAAAGCAGGCCAAACCAGAAGACACTCTACATACTGCTGTATTACAGTGAACCTTTTCAGTGTGTACTATAGTATAATCCCTGTTATCTGAATTCCATATTCTTCAATTACAGTATCTTGTGATTCAGATAAATGGGAATCACCAAGATAGAAACTTGCAGAGTTTATTAACTGTCTGGATATTAATCTCTTCCTAGTATTATTTGTATAATCCGCAGCATGATCTGGCACATAAACACAGAAGGCTTAGTTTATTTTATCAATTCAGTACAAAATCTCTCTTGCACCAAGAAATGCATTCAAGTTAGATCTCAGTTAATGTGAATTCATCTGAATATATGTTAACCGGACTTTATATGTTCAAGGTTTTTGCTATATCCTAAGAGATTGATCCGAAAGAAGGATAGTTAGTACAGAAGAAAACTAAGAAATTGCTATCTGTGTTGTAGCATGTGTAGAAGTGGAGATAGGATCTCCTTTCATTCTTTTCCAGCTCCAGGAAGATTCTAGATAGTAGTTTGGATTGGTTCTTTCTTCTATTTATATTAGCAGAATGGAATAGAGAAAGTCTTGGGGCAACTGAAGCCCTGTGGAAAACTGACTGAAGTAGATGCAGATGAATTTGTGAATTTTGTTCTTGGCATTACAAGTAAGTAAGGATGCTGAAGGTAGCTTTTTTGATCATCAAAGGTGCAGATAAAGTTTATTCTGTGGGTGTTCTGTGGGATACTTTAGTTGGATGTAGAGCTGCTCCTTAAAGATTAGGCCACCATAATTAAAAATGGATGGACATTAAACACTTAAATCTACAGCTTCTGCCTGCCTTTATGCTTAGCATTTGGTTGGTGCTGAATGTTTATTTCATTTTGGGGTTTAGCTTGTTCATGCAGTTAAAGTTTTTCTCTGGAGGAAGAAGGTCATCCAGAATGCCTTACCTTCTTTTTGGTGCTGTGCTACCACCTTGCTGACCGGCAAGGAAGGGCCATCGTTATTGTCCCTCACAGAATGACTGAATCAGATATGTTTGTTTTTTGAGCTAGGAAGTGTCACCCAACCCTGGTTTTCATTTTGGTGCTCAAAGATGACATAAAAACTGGGTGCCAGGGAGGAATATCCACTGGGGGGACAGAAGCCAGCTCAGCACTCCTCTGTGATTGGGACTGACTGTGTTGCTGGGTGGAACAGCATAATGCTCTTGCTGCTCCTGTTCCAGCACCGTGATGTTTCTGTTCCAGATTGTGCTGACTCACATTCAAGAAAACATGACACACAGACACAATGCACTGTAACTCTTTTCCCTTCCCCCAGTAACCTCGGTAAGTGTTTGGTTTCTTTTTCCTGTCTATGGCTAGCATGGTGCTAACATAACTTTACTGTTAGAATTAATAGGAGGCGGAAAGGCAAAATTGTAAACAAACTGGTAGCAGACAGATTAATTTTAGAGAGGGCATTTAAAAGCAACCTGCTCTTTGTGGTACATCCACCTCCCTTTAAAGCTGATCAATCCTGATATCTTGCCCGTCTCTACAAACTACACTTGTTAGAGCTGTGTTCTTGAATGGGAGAAGTGCTTACAATGCCCGTTTACAACTGTATTCTGTTTAATTAGTCAGCACAGCCAGTGCTGCAGGGATAGATCACTTGCCTTTAAAGATTTGAGAATGTTAATAGTACAGTATATCATTTTAATTATTATTGGATTAATGTTGCGTCTTGACGAACATCTAATGCAAATCACAAGAAATGTCCTGAAGTGACCCAAGGGTTGTGCTTTATTAGAAAAGTAATATATATAAATATAAAGAGAGGTTCTTTCTTCAAATGTCACTCTGCACTGGGCTTCTCTGTGTGTGTATGTGTAAATGAAATCCTCTTGCTTCCACTTTGTCCACAGAAAGTTTCTGTAGCTCATGCAATAAATGGCTGAGACAATAAGTGTAATACCAAGAGAGGAAGAGGAGATCCAAAATATCACTGATGATGAAGACCCATTTCTGAATCGTGATGCTGTAATGGCATCCCCTGGTTCCTCTGCCAGCCCTTCGTTAACCAGCCTTAATGATGACAAGGGAAGCTCAGCAGTGCCAGAAAGACTGTCCATCCTCTCCAGCAAGGCTGTGGCTCAGGCAAAAGTCCTTAATGACCCAGAAATGGGTAGTGGTGACATGGCACAGAGGACAGTCTGTGGGTTGGCTGACCATCCTCTGACAGCTGGAAATGCATCGTTAGGTGACTCATTGTACTCTGCGGCAGTCAGTAACCTGCAGCCTGTGGACATTGCCTCTCTGTGCTCTGAAAGCCCCTGCTGTAATGGTGACCAGAGTTCAAAAGTGCTTCAGGTGACAAGGGTGCCCAGTGGGGCTGGTGAGCCCCTGCAGGCTGTTGCTGGCCTGCCTGGGACTGATCCCAGGGGCTGCCACATGCAGTGGGCAGGGAGTGATGCCAAGGGCAATATGGCCCCTCTTAGTGTGGGCCAGGTGATTTGGACGAAGACTGCAAAAGTAATGGAGACCTTAGAAAATAAGAAAAAGGAGGAAAAGGAGAAGTACCGGCTCCAGCTAGCTATGTACCGACGGCTTCTGCTGTTGCGCTCCATCAGGAGCTTGCATAAGCAGCTGGAGCAGCAGCAGGCCAGATTGCAGGAATGCTACGGCACGGTAATAAATACCAAGAAAGAAGTGTTGAAACACATTCGCTCAACCTCGCCCTCACCTTCGCTGTAATCATGTTGCTGCATGCAGAAATGAGCTTTGTAATGCCAGGAGAGCCGTCAATAAGCTTGCATGCTATAGGGGTGGTGTCCTCATACCCAAAAGTACGTGCCCATGTATGCTGAGAGTAGAGAGGAAAGAGCAGCGGTAGAGCAAGAAGAAAAAGGAAGGTAAAGTGTTGGCCCCTGAATTTATCTGGAGGAACCCAGAGCAAGACTGTACCTGTGCAAGAAGCTGACTCCTGACACGTGTTCAAAGCCTCAAGCTGAAATAGGATTTTTGGCATATAGGTTTGTAAAAAGAAAAAAATACCCATGAATTGAGGAACTAGTCTGACATTTGATCTGTAAAGGTGGCCATATGCAAGAGTTGCTGCCTGCTGAATATGTGATATAACACATCTCCCTTCTACTTTCAGCATTAACAAAACTTCAGCAGAGTTACAGTTTATTTGTCTGCAAGAATATCTGAATCTAGAAAGCCAGGATATTTGAAACACTTAAGCTCAGGTTTGATTATATCTACCTAGTTTTCTGTTTTTTACAGCCCTGCCAAGGCCATTGTGTGTTTATGACCCCTACCCTCCCATAAAATTTATTCAGATTGACCAGAAATTTTGGGAACATAGGACAGCCAAATACATGCACAGGGAGGGTGCAACTGCCTAAACCTTATTTCCTTAGGAAAGCAAGCTAAAAACATAGGCCTCATAATCTGGCATTGCATCGGAAACTCACACTGGCAGTGCCAGGGGAATGTCTGAGGTCTGCACAATTATGAATCTGCTGGTAACTCCCAGTGGCACTAACGTCTGCAAATCAAGCATATTTTGTGCCTTACTGCTGTCATTTAATGGAAGTTGGTGGCAATTAGCACTTTTTATCCAGGTGTATTAGACATGTGGAAAATCCTAGAGCACTGTTTCTCCAATTGCAAGGTTAGGATGCCTGCAGGGAATTCGATGTCAGTATACAACAAAAACACAGGAAAAATGAAAGCAAAGAAAGAGATGTAACTCTTTTGTATGCATTTAAAAGACAATGTGAGTCCCTATTATTGAACAGCAAAAGAATAGTTGAATGTGCTGGTTTAGGATCTGAAGCAAAAAGTGATTCAAGAAATTACTGAAAAGCTTCCTTTTCTATCATTTAAAGTGATACGGAAAAATCTGATTTCCTTCAGATATTTATTTCTGATCATGCCACTTTTTCTTTCCACCCCGATTGGGTTTTTTTGGTATAAACTTTTAGGTAGATGAACAATCAAACAGGGTTTTGGTGTGTTTTTTTTCCACACAAAAAGACAAGTCTGTTATTAGAAGTCATGTCTTTCTGAGAATAATGTGCTACATATATGTAGGAATTTTTTTGGTGTGTATATAGAGAGGCTGTGTTTTCATACACATGCACACACAGTTCCCTGTATACATGAGGTTATGAAAAGCTGGTGCTTCTTTTTCTATAGCAGAAGCAGGAATAATCTCTCAAAATAATCTCTGCTGTCTGCGAGGAGTTTGGTTGATTAGATTCACATGCACACATCTGTGAGCAAGGTATTGAAGTAATTCAACAATTGAAGTGCAGCACAACATTGTCATTATTCCGTCTCTGTATTTCTGTGCACCCAAAATTATGGAAGGCCCCTGGGTATGCACAACCTTAGATAGGTTCATTCATCTCCTTGGGCCCTAGTGTAGCCTCTCACAGCATGAACCTATGACTTTGAATGCAGAATTACCATAGAAACATCCTTGGCATCAAGGAGATATTTGAAGAAGCATCTTCTATTGCCTCATTTGGGGGATTTGGGTTGCCAGGGGCCTTTAGTGGGCTGCAGAAGAGACCTGAGGATTGCACGTAACTGGGAGACATTACTTCTGAGCTCTGATCCCATCAAACTCTGCACAGCCTTGGGAAAGCTGTTCTCTGTCAGCAGTGCAGGTTTCCCAAAGAATGTTTAAATACTAAACTCACTTCAGAGGTAACCTGTTCTGTCTTAATTTGCCTCCCAGGGAGGAAGGCTGATCATGGCCAATAGGGCTATGCAAAGATTTATTTATTTATTTGTTTCCCCCTACTTCATGAACAAGAGAAGCCTTTTTTTCATTATTTAAGAGCGAGAGTAAGTGTTCTGTTAAACCAAATGCAACCAAACCACTATTCTTGCATCTCTCTTGGGGAAAGAAGTTTGGGGAAAGAATACATCTGAAAAATATATCTGAATTTTGAAATCAAATATCAAATTGTTCCCAGTAGGAAGGCAGTCACAATGTATAGTTTTGTTAATTTGGCCAACCTTTTTTTTTATTATTATTTTGAAAAGAATTATATTCTAAATTAGATTCAGTTTGATTGATATTATCTTGTCATTGAATTTTCCACTAAAATAAAATATATGCACAAAAATATATATTAAAATCCCCCTGGTAACACGAAGTATTTTGCCTCAGTAGCTTTTGAAGTATTATCCTGCATTTGTTGAACTAGAATAACATTAAAAGATACTTCTCACAATACACAGTGCAGTAATAGTTGAGTTGTCCAACTGTAAGTGCTTTGTGGCAGAACTGTGACAATCTTTGTTTTGTACAACACTCATAAAATGTCTTGATCCTAATTGGGGTCAGTAGATGTTTCTGCACTATGAATATTAAATACCAAAAAGTTTGTGCATAAGCAATGCTGTCTGATGCCTAGCAAGAAAATGAAGCCAAAACTACTTCTCTGTGTGTGCATTCTTTCCATGCAGTGCTTTTATGCAAAATAAATGTTAACTGAGGAAATAACATCAGCCTTTGCGACAATTTGCTGTTTACCTGGTAGTCCAATTTGCTATGAACTGGTGGTTCTAGTGCGGCTACTAATAACTGGAGTTGGGCAAACCAATTAAAAGCTACATGATTTTTAAAACTAGTTTATTTTGCAAGCTTGGAAAATGTGGCTAAGCAGCTATGGTTTTTTTTATCATATGCTTTAGCAGTTGAAGGCCAGTGGTAAAGTGTCAGAATGCCGCGAGTAACCCAGGGAAGTGTTTTCAGGCATACCAGACAAAGCAACTGTCTCAGGCTTGATAAGAGTGTGTCCTCTCAAATTGTTCCATCTCCTCATGTGGTTAAGAGGTAGGGAGGTTTGGATGACATTCAACTGAATTTCTTAACATCTGTATTTTTATCTGAACTAAAACTTCATGAATTTATTGCTAGCAAGAGGTGCAGGCTTGAGTTGCTGGAATTTCATATATGTATGTAAGAACTCACAGGTCTTGGGTAATGTTGGCAAAATAAGTAGTTTTGGTAGGGTCTTCTTCCCTATTATCTTACTGCCTGCAGAACCTGTTAAGCTAATGATGTCCAGGAGAAATCTCTGATCCCACTGCTTATACTGCCTACTTTACAGCAAAGGTTGAAGTCAAGTGATGCTGCCTGAACTTTAAGGTCCTGCTGCTTACCTAGTTGCCTAGCCAGCCTGAAATGATGGTAAATAATCATGAGTCCACCATGGAAGACTTAAAACATGTGATGTTTAAAAAGTGCCAGCTCCCTTGGAGTTGTTGCTATCACTAAAAAAGGTGTTGCTTGTGCCTACCTAAAACCAGAAATCTTTAAGAACAAATTGGAGTTATAAACAGTTGTGTGACAGAATGCATTCCTGAGATGTTCTCTAACACAAGGGTTTTTCTTCTGCACCTCCAGCATTTCAGTTAGCTAAACTGTTGCCCTCAGACTGGTCAGAACTGTGGTTTTGCTGTTTCTGTTGTTGATGGGTTCAAGACCCTGCTCTAGTTTGATGCATTTCTGTCTCCATGCCTTCAAACAATTATAAATGTCTTGGTACTAATCTTTTTCTTTCTGGCAAAACATTTGGAAGTTTTGAGAGAAGAGTAAAAAAACGTTCCTATCAAGTCTCTTGTGCCATTGAAGAAAGGGGGAGATAGTGGTTTGGTTTTATTTAAAAGTTGTAGCAGGGAAGATGGCCCTGTGAAAACACTCTGGAGGGTTTACTTAAGTGTCTTGGAAATAACAACAGTTCCTGCAAGATTAAAACTACAGCTGCAAACAAGTTTTTTTAATTGTATTGCTCATCATTTCACACAATTTCAGCTGAGTCTCCAAAACAAACAAAAAAGTTGCCTCCATCTCTGACAAATCAAATCTCTAAGCCCAAAGTGACTTCTGTGCGCATGAGAGGCAAGGAATTATTGAGAATCTCAATAAAAGTAACATTTTCGCTTTGATGGGTGGGGGTTGGAAAGGAAGGGGAATGTGTGACCATTCATCACAGCTCCAGGCTCATTAGTACCCAGGAACTTTCTACGCTAAATGACAAAGAGTTTCACTGTCGCCAAAGAGAAATTGCTGCTGACCTTAGACCTCTACTTGGAAAGTAAAATAATGGAGCACAGGAGCAGAGTTTGATATTTGACCGAATTCTACACAATTATCATGCATGTGTATATAATAAAATTAATTCTGTGTCTCTGCATTGTAGCCTCCGGCAAGCAGCGTACAATCAGTTTTGTATGTATAATAGATCACAGAGTTGTTCATGAATAATACAAATGCATTGAGCAGATACTAGTGAGTGAGGATGTTTGTCTTTGCATGGAATCGAAGTGAACATGTAATATTGTGATAATATATATTTGATGAATTCAGGTCTGACTTGCCTTTGCCATAGCCTGCTAATTCCCCGACAAGGGTTGCCACAATAATTGAGTTTCCAATAACATTATGATTATTTCCACATGATAATTTAATTGTAGGTATTTTTAATATTGTAATAATGTAGATTTGTGATTATTATGCATTTGCATGCAGATTTTCGTGGTGACTTGGAGCACATCCCTACATTATAACTTAATTTCCTATATTATTGCATATATATTTTGGGATGAGCTCATTAATGCAAACTAAAAAAAAAAGTAGGCTTTTTTAGTCATTTTGCTTTTATTATAAATGGCTGAAAGCTTTGCTCATCTTTTTAGACCAGTCTAAACAAGTGAATAAACAAAAGACAACTGTAATTCACGGATGGATTAATTTAAAATAATAATGTAATTACAAATCATGACAGATTTGTCTGAGGTAATTGGGATGTAGACTGGTACAAATTTTGCTTTACTGAAACAAAACTTGTTTAGATGAATCACCAAGTTTAGTAGGGGCTGTTTTCCATTCTTCCAATTCCCCTATATAACCTGTTGGCAATGTAACATTGGCTCAAAATTAATGGGTGCCTATGCAAATGGGTATAACAGCAGGGAAACCTAAACATCTGGACCTAACTAGATCTAACTAGACATTATTTTGGTAAGCAGTATGCCCAGTAAGAATGGAATTGTACATACAAATTCATGATACTATCAGAGCTTTTAATCAGTTAATTTGACCACTCTGGAATGAGGCTGGTTGCTTACCTGATAACAACCTTCAAACTGCATTAGAAAACCTCACCTAATACTTAGCAAGGCAAAGGGAGGTAGGCCTTTCTCCAGAAATAAACTGTTCCCATTAATTGGAGCAGACATTTATATGATCCTGTGAGTATCCCACTTCAAATAGGAGAGCTCTCTTCCAGAGCTATCAAATATTTGAGGAGGAAGAAATGTGTTTAGCTAAATATTTGTTTTGAAAAAAAACTTTGCAGATAAAGTGATACTGGGTTTGTGTGTGTTCACTTTTCTGGTTTGTCTCAAGTAGATGTAGTTGAAGAAATACCTCCTCCACTTTTTATCTGTAAAATCTCATCTCCTCAAATCCAGCTGAGGTCACAACAGAGATCTTGGTCTTCTCCAGGTTACCTGTAGCTGGCAGGTTGGATTTCCGCTGCTGCATGGCAGACGCTTGCAATAGAAAATAGGAGGACAGGCATGGTCCGAATCTTCAGACATGGAAGTCTAAAACTAAGGACTGGAATACATAACTTACTGCTGTCCATTCACATTGTCATTCAGTGCATGTGGACGTCATTGCTTTCAGTGTATTTTGGTGCCTGCTTCTACTTTCAAATGTATTTCTCTAAATTAACAACATACAAGACACAATGAAATTAAGTCCTTTCTCTTTCATCTTCTGTTGCTCTGTGGACCTAAGAGTTGCATGGACAAATGAAAGCTTGATTTAGACAGTAAAGAGAGCAGCTGTGATTCTGTGGTACAGGATGTTCTCTCTAGGTTTTGCAGCAGAATGACTACTTGTATATGTAAATTAGTTTCTTTCTTGAAACGCAATAAAACCATTTTGGTCCAAGTCTGTTGTAAATCCAGTCTCTAGCTAAGAAGCACTTTGGCAGCTGACTCCACTAGAAGCAGTAAAAGTGTAAAAACACAAAGTTCCATTGGCAGGAGAAGTTCACAAATCTGTACCTGTGCCTTGCTGAGAGCTCAAAACAGGGGACCTGGAAGGTCGGTCTAGCTGTTTTTTGTTTTGTTTTACAGCGAGCCACTAGCATAAAATTAAAAATGTGTTTTAAGCTGTGGCATTAGATCTTAAACAATCTCAGGCATTGTTTTATGCACAGCAGCCACCATAGAATATAAAGATATTATCTCAGTAGGTCCTGGATGCAAGATGTAATTCCTGCTTGTTGTGAAGGCATCTAGAGTTATTTCAGATACCAGATGATTTATAATCAGATGACTGTTTTCATTACTATATGTTCCTGGTGTTACTTATACAAGTATGATAGGTAATTGTATGTAAAATTAGAAGCAAGTCGTCTGAAAAAGCACTGATTTGTGTTACACTTATGAGTAACTCACATTCATTAGTAATTTTCTCTGACAAAAGAAATTGAGACTAAGCTTTTGTAACATAGAGGGTGAAGCTGCCCTAGCCTCTCAGCTTTTCTAGCATTGCAGATGTTAGGACTTGGAAGAGGTCAGTCCCTTTCCTACCTTTACCTGATGGGATTTGGTCTTAAGTCACCTCTTTGCCCAGAGAACATCATAATTGCTATAATAACTAAAATAATTTAAACTGGGGGAAGTGGTGCAGAGTCCCTCAGCCTCTCCTATTAGTGCTGTTCCTCATTCTGTGAAAAAGCTGAATTTGGCTCAGTGGCGAGGCAGGACTCCAGCTGGGTGGCTGCTGTGCTCTCCATGGCAATACGTGACAGTGCTTCCATAGGAGAAATTAAGAAAAACACTCCCTTCTGCTGATCTCATACACTGAGACAAAAATACACAATTGCCTGGTGGTCAGTATCCTTTCCTGACCAGGGCAGGGGGCATTTAGTT
Organism: Coracopsis vasa; assembly: GCA_026283785.1. Lineage (NCBI taxonomy): Eukaryota > Metazoa > Chordata > Aves > Psittaciformes > Psittacidae > Coracopsis > Coracopsis vasa. The sequence goes on from JANHGB010069845.1 coordinate 21,143, forward strand.
CAACTTCATTCAGCAGGAAGGAGATGGGTTTGCATCAAGGTGTCAGCCAGTAAGTTGAGAGGTAAAAATACTTCTCCTAGCTCCTGCGTCGCAACTTCAGTTCATCATGTCCTTTGCTTTGCTTGCAGCGCATGAGAAGGAAGTGTTTAATTTCAGGTCACTTGGAAGGCTTCTTTTGACACAAAATCATTTGTTATTGCTGCTTTGTTTCTTCAGCTGAAGAAAAAAAAAAACAACAAAAAATAATCTTCAGTGTTCTTGCAATTGTTTTTTCCATTTGTAATTGTCTGTGAAGAAGTGGGACTGTGTAATTTCTGCACGAATCAGGGGTCTGTTCACTTGTGCACAGACCAACGTTTGCCAGCATTAATGCTTAAGGAGAGCATTCCTCAAAAAATGTTTAAGTAGGAAGGTGTTCATGTATTGCCCATCTTCTCTAGTGCTTGAAAATGCATAATTCATGGCCACTAGTTGTTGTTCTCATAGTGGAAGAGGTTTATTGGCCATAATCCTGGATGTCCCCTGTGTATCAAATGACCACTGATTGTATTGGAAAAGGATGCTTCAGTGACAGCAGGCAGCCCCTGGGTGGAAAGAGGTGTCCCTTGTCCCTGAGCAATAACCTGTACGGATGATTGAGACTTGTTGATAGACCTCCATAGAAGTCTTAACAAGTAGTCAGAGTTTAGCAGCATCTGACTCGGTGAAGGATTCTTCAGTACAGGATGCTTGAACTTGATTTGTTACTCTCATCAAGGAGGGCATAAAGGTAGGCAAAATCTGAACATGCCTTGAGGCCCAGGCAGTTGCAGTTTTACCACAAGCTCTGTCATATGGTGGGGATAAGGGGGTGGGAGTGAGAAAGAAAAGGCTACTAAAACTTACAAAATATAATTATTGGCTAATTTCTTCATCAGTGAGACCTGTAAGAAATCAGTGCTGTCTCTCCTGAGAGATCAGTGGTGTCACCTCAAGTGTCCTCAGAGTGCCAAATGGTATAAAACACTTGCTTTGAAAGTACCACACCATGATAAGCTTCAACTCCCAGGGGATGCATTGTGCGTACATTTTGTCATATGTAATGACACACCGAAAGGGCAGTGAAGCTGTTAAGGAAACACTGCATGTCTAAAAAGAAGTTATTTTTCTTTCAACCAATAAAAGAAAGAAAGAGTCTTTCAGAAAAGCAGTTAAAATAATATCATTTAAGTGTAACAAGTGATAAAATAGTATCCAGAATTCATCTGTCAGATTAAAAAATTTAAAACATAAGATCTGTGTAGCGTATGTATTTCAAATTGGACCGTTTTCCTGGTGAAAAAATAGACGACCTCTGCAAAAAGCTTTTAAAACAGTTGATATATATACAAAATGTTTAGGCTGACACAACCAGCATAATGGCAACAATTATTTAAAACAGTAGATTTGAAAAATAAAGCATAAAATGTAGTCATTTCATGTAGTTGTTCTAGACAACATATGAGAAGCTGTGAGAATCAGCAAGACCAGAGTTTGTTGTGAGACTCTGGCAGTTTTTCAGGGAAGGTGATTTTGTAGTAAAACAGTTTAGTGCATAAAGAAAAATACCCCTAGAGATGTCTACAATGCTAACAACAGTATTTTGAAATTAAGCTAAAGACTCATGTTCCCTTCAGAAAAATTCCACCTGAACATATTCAAAAATTCTGTATGGCCTCAGTCTGCTAGGGCCATTTTCTAGTAGAAATACTTTTTTACCTACAAAACATATGGAAACGTGTGTGAATGTTTTCTTGTATTTCTAATGCAAAAGTAATTGTCTTCCTTAAACTTGACACAGAATGAAATTGAGGATATGAAATCCCGATCATCAAGGTGACAACGACTGGGAAAATGTGTTCTCGAAGAACTTTAAATGCAAAGTTCAAATTGGAGAAATAATTCATTTGACATTAAGTAAACAAGGACTCAAAGAAATAAAGAAAACTGAATTGTTCAGAATGGTGCTGTTGTATCTTCTATTACCTAAGTACTGGCCATCAATCACTGTCAGTTAATTATCATTAAGATTGCATTAAAAAAGCCCCTTGTGGGAGCTGGATAGTCTGTGAGCTTTGTTCTGTCCTTAAAAAGAACATAAAGGATGTAAGTTTTCTTGTTGGTTTTGTTGGGGTTTTTGTTTGTTTGTTTGTTTTTATTTGAGTCCTTTTGTATACAAGGAAGTTGTGTGAAAAGATGACTCTGGAAATGCATAATTGTACCGAGAATTACCATATGTATCACAGAGAGAAGGCAATAGAACAAGGAATTAAAAATTAAAGTTGTTATTTCTCAGGAAGAGTTTAAAGAGTTTTTTGCCTTCCCCCCCAAAAAAAAAAAACAAACAACAACAACAAAAACAACAAACAACAGTAGGACTGCACGTGGCAGGGGGCTTGGAACTAAATGATCTTAAGGTCCTTTCCAACCCTAACTGTTCTGACTCTGTGATTCTATGATTGACGTTTCTAAGGTGCAAAACTGATGGGATTTATAAAAGAAATGCTTGCTTCTTAGTTAACTGTGCTGTTTTCAAGCCTCAAGGGTTTATATTTTTCTGTGCAACATCCAGTTTTGGAAACTTTCACTTAAAAAAAAAAAAAATACAGGGTAAAGTCACGTGGCTCCAAAAGGTGATTCTCCGACAGAACATGAGCCAGCATGAAATTCAGTAGTTGTGAATACAGAAATTTTCAGAGCTTATGAGCTGATCTGAGGGCTCTTGAGCGCTTAGCTAATGACAGAAGCAGGAATGTAGCAGCTATTTTTATATCCAGGGTGCTTCCCTGCACTGCTGAGTAGCAGTTCACACTCTTAAAAGTACTGAGGTTTATTGGTAGCTCTCATCAGCATCACAAACAGGAGCAGGTACCTGAGCTTTCTGAAATTTATGCCTTTGATATAAAATTGATTCTGAGTCAGCTGGTGCTTGTTCAGCCTGAGGATCACAAGGGTCTCCTGGCCAAGCTCTCTCTCTGTAGTATGTGGCTGCGGAGATTAGAGTAAACCCCTATGAATTTTTCACATCTCTAAATACTTATTTATTGTGGGAATATGTATGTGTTACAGACAGATTTTGTTTGTTTGTTTGTTGGGATTTGGGTTTGTTTTTTAAAATGAGGCTTCCTTGTTAACCTTTTCTCCCCTGAAATGTCTTAGGTGAGAGTTCCTTATGAACAAGACCAGTTTATAGGCTGAAGCTTTCAAGACCAAAGGCCTCTCTGTTCAGCAAATAACAATAATAATAATACTAATTAAAAAAAAAACCTTACATTTTGAATTAACCATGTTTTGGCCAATTGCTCAAATAAACCTCAGGGCCGAAATCATGTAAATGCAAGTGTTCCTACTAAGATGTCAAAGAATCATAGAATAGTTAGGGTTGGAAAGGATCTTAAGATCAGCTAATTCCAATCCCCCTGCCATGGGCAGGGACACCACACACTAAACC
>JANHGB010069857.1:0-43293 GCA_026283785.1 Coracopsis vasa
CTACAGAAGGACGTGTACTGGTGCTACAGCACCTAAAGAATTGAAAGGGACATGTCAGCCTGGGGGAGCTGATGGGGTGTATTAGAGGTGTCAGTGCACGTTGTGAGCAAAGGAGAGCACCAGTGACTCAGGAAAGAAAGAAGGCAAGGCTGAGCCCTCAATATGCCAACTCAATAAAAAATGCCAATTCTTTATTTCTCTACCCTTCTTTTGGTCCGTCTTCCACAAACATACCCAGAACCTCTTTCTTGATAATTTATGCGCTGCAACTTCTTTCAATTTCAAATCACACCTTCATCTTTGCCCAAAATAATCTTCCAAGATCTTGCTTACAAGAGGATTTTTCACGAAGTACATTCACTTTTAAACCACTCTTTCTATGAACTCTCCCTATCAGCCTCCACTGAAAACACTTTTCTGCGAAAGTAAGTCATGGTACAGAGCCAAGTGGACATCCTGTCCCAAAACACAAAATAACAACCCTGTGTTTAGGAACCTGGTTTCCAACTGACTAGCTACCAGGCTTGCGTATATTAAATGATTGTATGCTTGTGGAAATACAACAGTGGCTCTTAAACCATTTATATGTTTTGCAAAATTTCATCGAAGGAGTTCAGTAAGTTAAAAAACATTAAAACTTCCTTTAAAAGGAGAAAAGAAAGCATAGGAGCTAACATTATGTGTGTTACAACATTCATCTAAACTCGTAAGATGTTTTTTGTATTCCTTTTTCTGTCACTCATCTCATTTATTTCCCTTCATGGTGTAATCCCCCCTAGTGTCTTGTCTTGTCTCCTGACAGGCTGCAAGCTCTTCAGAGCAGGCACAATTGTCTTACTTGCTATATAAATCAAGTTACATGCTAATGTTAAATTATAATGTTTTGACAGGAATTTTAAGATGAACCTGATTATATGAAACAATAGAACATTCTGATATTTTTCCTGAAATTTTCTTCTTTTAAACAAAAAAGATAAAAGAAGAGGCAAAGTAAGGGGTTTATTTCCCATGATTTTTTTAAACTTATTGTTATCCTCAAACCTGTCTTTCAAGGACAGCAAACGAAAAAAGTTGGAGGTCATGAAAGAAGAAGAAGAAAAAAACAGTGCACAGACTATAAGGAGTAGGAAACAAAAACAAATTCTTAAATTATAATTTCTAAAACCAGTATGCTAAACTAAATTCCATGAAAAATACCGGAATAAACATTTCCTTACAGTAGATTCTGCTGAATGAAAAGGAATTCTACATTATTTTCCCCCCATTTTTGACAAGCTCTAGAAAAAGCCACAATAATTTTACACTCAATTTATCACTTAAGTGTATTTAAAATGAATAATCACAGCTGATGGCTGACAGGTAAGCCACTGCATCTCTTCACTCATTCATTCTCATGCTCATTACCACTTCCCTTTCGTTTTCTTTGGTGTGATGGTGGATATGTAATAGGAGTAATGGGAGGCTGTGAAAGACATGAGCAGTGTTTCCTGACATCTGGCTCCAGGCTTTAGGGATTTAGATAAATGAAAGTACGAAAAAGATAACCACCACTGGCTTCCAAAACTAAATCCAAACTGGTTCCCCGATTATCTCTGAGGATAGTTCCGGACAGCATCGACCTAGAAGGGATTAGCCTATTTAGTATTTTAGAGAAACAATTCAGTCTACAGAAGGGATGGCTTTGGAGGGACCTAATAGCAATGTTAAAATTCCTATAAGGAGGTGAGCAAGACAGGGCCATACTGCTCAGTGTTAAGTTGGAGGACAAAAGCCAGTGGACATGAAGTGAATCAGGACAGTATCAGATTTTCCCCATGTAGACAGCAAGATGTTGAAACAGGGTTGTACAGTCTTTGTCCTCAGAGGTTTTCAAGCCCTGACTGAAAAAATGCCTGAGTAATGTAGTCTTCTTTCCTAGATGATCCTGCTTGGAGGAAGAGGTTGGACTACAGACCTTCTCACATCCCTTCCAACCAGAATAATTGCATTATTTCCAGGGTGCCTTTTATACATAGATGGATAGATGGATGGATAGATAGATAGATAGATAGATAGAGAGACAGATAGAGAGACAGATAGACAGACACACACACACACACCCCTTATACACACCTGCTGAATCATAGACTCATAGGAGCTGGAAAGGGTTGGAAAGGACCATAAGATCATCTAAAGGACTTTAAGATCATTTGAATAAATGACAGTTATTCAAAAGCTCTGAGTACCAAGGAAAGTCAATGTATTTCCAGAGAGGTTTGTTACATGCTCATGAATTTAAAAACTGGGAATTTTGTTTAGTTGCCCAGCTGTGGATAACAGTGCCATAACACTAGACATCTTTTATAGCCTAGAAACTGAATTGAAACGATCAGCCTGTTTTCACAAGACCCCATTATTTTGCTTATCTATTTTGGTTTTATTAGCATTATTGTGAGAAGTCACACATAGATCAGGGGCTATGAGATTTTTTCAGTTAAAAACAGTCCTTAGTTGTGTTGTAATTTTTTGCAGTCTTGATGCCTTCCGTTGCATTTGCAGCATTACAGAAGTGACATTCTCAAGTATGCTAAAAGGCAAAGTTGTTACCAAAAATTCCTCTTTCTTGCTGTTTCTATCCACAATGCTATTACTCTTTTCTTATCCTGGGGGGAACATGAGGGTTTAGTCATATGCTCATTCTTTATCTAGGCATAAACAGTAGCCCTGAAAGATGACTAGCATCTTTATAAAGAAGCTACAGTATGTGGTCCTCACAACACATGGTTCCTATTTTTGTCATTCTGATAAAAGCATAGCAATGTCAATATTTTTTTTCTTGTGATTTGGTGATTGTCAATGACCTGTATGTCAGCTGATACAGCTGACACAGTTAAATCAGAAATTAGCGCTCAGTTTCTTTAGAAGCCAGACACATGGACACCGAGCACAAGAAAAATTATAAGACAGTCCACATGATACTCCATTAAACAATGAAACATGTGACTGACTGAAAAACAGAGATACATCAGCAAATTTCCCTGAGGAAGTTTATGGTATTTAACTCCTAAACATTAATTTTATTGTACTGTATGAGGAACCAATTAACTGAGAGTTTCATTTTTATCAGACATCAGAATTATTGTTCAGAATATAGATGAATAGTAAGTTCAGCATATTTTAATTTTACAAGGCTTGGCTTGTTCATCTCACACATTTTTGCCGATTTTAAAAGGTAATTAGATATTTCATCAATAACTCTGTGTGCATTATTTTATTTAGAAGACTTCCAGCAGTAATGAGCTGATATGTAAGACACGTACAATGTACCTATTGTATTTTCAGATTTCCCCCCCTAATTGGATATGGTTGAAATAGCGATTAAACCGCTTTCAGAAAACCTTGTGTTGACGACATCTGACTGGGAACACAATATCATTTGTTACTACAAATTATCCACAGGGGAGAGGAGAAATGGGCAAAGAAAAGCAATTCTTGTTTCCAAATTTTGGCATAAATCCAGGAAAATAACATAGGTATCAGCAAATAAAAGACTACGTAAAAGCCTTCCAGAGAATATGTGAATAACCTGGAAAATATATTTGGGCTAAAACCCACTTCCAGAAACACAGACTTCGTAACTATTGTTTTCTGAGTAAAGTAAACAATTTCAATCTCTTGCACACCTCTGTTAAGAAAACGAAGTATGTTGTTCTTCATAGAATCATAGACTAGTTACGGTTGAAAAGGACCTTAAGATCATCTAGTTCCACCCCCCCTGCCATGGGCAGGGACACCACACACTAAACCATGTCACTCAATTCAATAGCTTCAATCATACGGAAAACCTCAGGACCAACACAACATATCACATCACTGTAAAGTGGCTAATCAACATTTCATTTCCTTTTTAATGTGATCATTAAATGCTTAAAGAAGAGACGGAATACAGTTTCCAAAATGAATCTTAGCACCATTAATTGGAGAGGACCCATCTTCTTTATGAAGTTTGGGCTATTCAGTGTCTTTTAATGGAAAACTAACTGCAAACAGTGCTGCAATTGTAGAACAGAAGCAGCATGGGGAAGCATTCTGTGCTGGTGCATTCTGCTACTTACATTTGTAGAATACCACTGTTCTCAGCCTAACTCCTTCTGCCTTTTCTGTAAAGAGGCCCCCAGAAACAGCCCTTTTTGCTTTCACAAATCCTTCTTTCATTCCCTTTATTAACTCTTACACAGGAGAGACAACCATGCCTTAATATTCCACATACAAATCTGTACATATGTGCATTAATAAAAGGATCACACTACCTACAACTGAAGAGCAGCCTCCTCTGAGGTGGAACTATGCAGTTTTTTAAGGGCACAATACAAAATTTCTTCTCTTCTTCACTTACACGGTTTTTTATACTTTCAAAGCACTTCACAAATATTAATTAGCTCTAAATAAATTCTAATTATTTCTAAGAGTGGCCCTAGCGATCTGTTATCATCTGGTGTGAAATCTTACTTCAGTGAAGTCAACAGCAACAGCTCCTCAGACCTCAACAGAGCTGACATTTCACTTGCTATTGCTAAAATGCTTAGAGTCATGTATATTATCTAGCAAGTAGCACAAGCAGAGCTGAACTAGTAAAAGTAGTAGCAAATGACAGGATTAAGGAATGCTGCTGAGAATAAAAGGAGGAAGGTTAAATGACCTGAGTCAATCTGCATAGACTAAATGTGGGAGAAGCTTTGCCACAGTTTGGGAAAAGCAGTAATCAGGCTCTGGTTGGTTTCAATGTCAGCTGAAACGGAAGGCACTCACCTTCTGCTAAAACCAGTTCATATACTTGGGATATTGGGCTTAACTACTAACATCTACTCATGCCAGAGGTCACCAACTTAATTAATACTCCATTTCAAAACATCAACTCCTTATAAAGAGATTTGCATTATACATCTATAAAAATATTACATATTATATATATAATGAAATACATATAAAGAGACTTGCATAAAAATCAGAATACTTATATCTCAAATAGCACTTAGTGAGCGGATAATGAGGTATGTACCAAATAAGTAGGTAATCAGTATTTTTCTTCTTAATTGTGGACAATATAGCGCATGACATACAGCCAACTTACTTTTCTCATGTGAAAAATACACTTTGGTTGCAAATAATAGTATCAAATATTTTACACACCATGCAATTATATCTAGGTGTGGGGGTTAAAAATCAATCATAGATTATGAATCTTTTTCTCAAATAGATATGTAATCCTAATAGAAGTTCCTCCCTCTTTCTCTGCCAACTTTACCACCACACAATATGCCATAGAGAAAAGAGGGGAAGTGTCAACTTGTGTAAATTGTCCCTTATGTAATGCAAACCATCTGTTTAAAAAAAAACAAAACAAAATGAAAAAACAAGCCACTCCCAAGCATGATCTGCTATGGAGAAAAAGAAATTTACTTCGTTGAATTGGAATTGGAAGCCAAAGACCATGACCTGCCATGTTAACTATGGAGAAAATATTTACCCCTGCCCTTCCTGTATTTACCTGATTTTGCAAATTTTTTGAGAAGTGTAAGTGGATAATTTCCTCTGCACATATTAGAAACTGATACCGTTGTATTCTTTTGGGCATTTCAGGGGCTTAGAATGTTTCCAACCAGGTAGGAACCCAGAGAAACCTCTTTGTTTTTAGTAACAGACAGAATAACTCTCACTACAGTGATGCCATCACTGGGACATGAGGTCCCTGAGTCCCCAGCCACTGGAACCTGGCAAAGTGAAGGGGATAAAGTATCTGTATACTTTTTCCCTGTTCTACTCTTCTTTAGGTGTCTGCCATGACAGGAATCTAAATGGACCCCTGCTATGAACTGTTATGACTATTTTTGTGTTATCTTCAGTCAAATCCTCATAAAAGGAAGTATGTGTAGAGAAAACAGTACTCTTCCTTTCCACAGTCTCTCTCTGGATAAGTCATTAGTCCACTAGAAGCATTGGCTGAGGAACCCTACTACATACACTCTCTGAAACCACTAGGAGACATACATTTGATCCTCTGCTGCTCTAACACAGACAGGTGAATCAGAAGCACAAATAAGTTAGATTGGTTACATTATCTAAGCTGAATGAAAGAAAAACAGCAGTATAATTAAGTACTCATCATTTAACTCATCATTTTTTCTCTTTCACTGACCTCAGGACTTGATCACACATTCCCTTCCAGCTGCAGCTGTGCTGGCTGAAGAGGCCACCATCTCCAACCACAGCTCACTGCCAAAAGTTACCACTGTGACCAAGCTGCTTGTTTAATCACTTCCCAACATGTTTTCATTAAAATGAGCCAGTTCAGTTTAAGCAATTTTAACAGAAAGTCCTTGCTATCCCAGCCTGGACAGAAGATAGGCTTAATCAAGAATCTTAGCCAGCATGTCAGAAGGTACAGGCACAGTGATAAGCAACTGAACAGCTGTCTCTACAGCTACTTAGCATGCAGACAGAAGGTGGCAAGTAACCCAGTCATCAGGTGTGACCAATAGCACAAATGACTAGAGATCTAGTTATCTATTGCAGTGCTATGCTGGTAGCCACTTAAGCTCAGTTCAAGCACGCATAGATAACTGTACTAAAGTTTACCATACAGACATTTGCTAAATATCCCTGAGACTTAGATCCTAGTGCCTTTGTCACTCTTCAGTGAAGCCTTAGTCTCCTAAATCACTCAGGTGCTTTAGAAAATTTTATCCAAAGCTCTAGTTTACAGTCTACCACATCTTTGCCAAGCGGACTGATACACAGAAGGGCAAGCAGAAAACTGGGAGAAATATGTTTTAATGGCCTGTCAAAAACATTACTTGATGTGAACATGTTATAGTTTTAAGGCAGCTATGTCTTTCATTGCTACAAGCTTTCTAGGTGTAGGTAAATCTGTATATGCTTTTTTGTTTATACTAAACTGTGAGTGAAAATTAAAAATCCTTTGGACTACTTATCACTTTTCCTCAGCTTCTCAGTTAAATTCAGTCAAACATGCCAGGGAATCACCAAACACAGAGCTGTCTTTTTCCACTGGCTTCTGCTCAGCCCTAGACCTTGTCATGCTGTTGATTCCAAGCCTTACTGCCAGGAGCAGCAGCAACTTTACTCTCTTTCATTTTCAAGGTTACACAAACATGCAAGGTCATATATACTTCATGGATGTGAGGAACTACAGGACTATCGTAATGTACAAGCAGCAAAAAGAAGAGAAGAAAACAACCTCAACTCTTTCCATCCAAACCAGACTTCAGTAACATGGAACTAATTTCATCTGCCAGATATATCTAACAGGGTGCTTTCCTGACCTTTTGCAGACCTACAGTTATGGTAGCATTCACATTCAGTGTGGCTTTCAGTCAAACATTCTGTAATGTGAATCACTACTTCTCCCATTTGAAGGAGACTGAGTGTGAAATCACTGGAAGAACTGAATGAGCCCGTGCTTTGGCACTGCAGCTGCGGAGGGATGTTAGGTGTTTTGAAGACTAATTTTCAGCAGTGGTGCCAGTCTGCAAAATATTAGGAAAAGGGATCAGTGGCCAAAGAAACTCAAGTTTGCATTAAAGTACTGCATCTAAAATGTTACAGAAACTGAAAGAAATCTGAAATCGTGGGTTAAGCCAGTTTAACTGAAGGAATCTTTTAATGTTCTAATTTTATGAAACTGCTGCAGCAGCAAGTGCTCAGTACCTCAAGAAACCTGATGAATTCATGAGTTAGTCAACAGTACAGATGGATACACTGACATGGACATAATAAAGCTAAACATCCATACTAGAGACAGAGAAGAGTAGAATAAGCAAGTCCTAAATAACTCAGTTCAAAACTGGTATCAGAAGAGTTACACAAGCACAAATGCATGAAAACAAGACTATGAAATTCATGCTCTAGCTAAGTCTATTCACGGAAATAGAGCTCCTTGGTTATTCCTTAACTTGTATTTATTATCATTCTGTTGATAGGAACATTAAATCCTATAGAAAGCTTAAATAAAATTTAAAAAAATCTGGGGAATGTAGAGAACAATACAAATCTTTCAAAGATTAAAAAAGTAGATGCTATATTTTTTAGTGTTAGGCTCTCATAAATATAGTTTGTGTTAGTCCATCAAACTGAAAGGCATATGCTATCTTTGATCTCTGTGCAGAACCCCCGTTGAGATTAATGTGAGTTTTGTGTGAAGAAAGAGACAAGAATAGGCCCTCAGTTCACAAATAGTAAGCAGGCTGCTTCAGGAAAAAAACATGCTTTTTCTTACAACAGTGTTGAAATTTATTGGGAAGTTTCAGATAGCTTCTTTTCTGATGTATGTATGTATGTGTGGTCATGAGCATGCTCACTTGTCAAAAAGATCTGTCAGAAAGAAGGTGCACAAATCTACTTCTTGTGTGAAATGTTTTGATGTTACTTTGAAACACATACTTTATCTCTGACAATCTTTTCTCATACAGTAATGACTAATCCTCTATTTTACAGTTATCTGCTCAAGTTAATGGCTTTGTCCATTGGGCTAGAGGTTGTATCTTTAAACAGATGGGCATGAAATTGTACCCTATACCCACTTCCAGCTAAAAAAATCTACAGGACTTACTGCATCCCGCTTTGTAGCTGAAACCAGGAGGAAGAAGAAATCCTTGCTGTGCAGCTGCTGCTAGGGTTCGTTGGTCTGGAGGGAATACGGGAATCATTAATGGAGGCAGCTGACCCTGGACCTGCTGAACAGGAGAGGGAAAATCAAACACGGAATTTTTTTCTGGGGGAAAATGTCTGCTTACATGCTTTCTCTTACTTCCGGTCTGAGAGGTTAGGTTTGAATATGCTCCTCCATAATGGGGTGTTCCAGTAGCATCAACTTTTCAAACTCATTCTAATTACCAAAGCACTCCATATGAATTACATTAGCCCCCAAAAAATCAAAATATGCCACTAATGCATATCCCAATTAATGATTTCCCCTGCAAGTCCATAATGCCTCACTTCTCTTTGACTGCAGGGTGGCTTTTTCTTCTCTTTCATTGCACTGTGTAACAGTATCTCTGTCTCAGACAGTAGCTTTCACCCTGACTGAGCTCAAACACAAAGATCCACACACAGAGAAGTACAAGTATGTGCATAAGTACCGTACAGCACAGTCGGTACTATTTTTTTGCCCATATGCATGCACCTACTTGTACATGTGAAAGGAGAAGTCTCTGAGATGGTAAGAAAAAGGCTGAGACACTTATTCACAAGTAAAACACAGCTATGTCTGAAGTGTTAGCTGTTCAACTTTGCACAGCAACTGTACACAACCATGCAAGTCAGGAAATGGAAAATATTATATTGTAAGTGGATACTGCAAGGGACTTAAGACATGCAGAAATTAGTCATCAAAACTGGAAGTTGGCCATGGCACAATGTCTAATACTATTGCTTTTACCCAGTTCTGCCGGTGTTTTAATTGCTAGCAATGGACATCGTCTTTGTATTTCACGCAGATGAGAAAAAAAATGTTGGCTAGATTAAAATGTTAAATGGATAGTTTTAATTAAAAAACCCCACTGTACTGACCATATCAATCAGTGAAGGGAGACTGACTCTAGATTTTTAATGGCACTGTAAAGCTGAAGCATCAGAAGTAGTGTTATCAAAGACCAAAATTCAGTTTGTGCTCTGTAGCTTTAAGGAATATGAAGAATTAGGGTGTTGATAGACAACCTTTTTTTTGCCAGAGGTGTAAGAAGGTATTGCTCCCTTTATTATTGCCTGCATCGCAGAATTGGCAAAAGAGAACCTGTGCCACCTCCTTGGCTGCCACAGTTCAGACCACAGCATCTTTAATCTCTTGAAGATCCAGCAGATGTCTTGATTCACCCAACACTGTTACAGAGCAGAAGAGTGATAAGAAATTTGTGATGGTAACCTCTTAACTTATGCCAGGACCTGTCAACACCTGTGTGAATGCTGACTGCAGCCCTGTTGCTGGAAATTCTTACAGTGGGAGATTAAGACTGGGACTGAAGCTAGAGTAGATGTAGCTCCATTCACTGAAATAACTTGATCCATTTGTTGTTACTTCAGTATTCTCCTTTCTATTCTGATCCTGTTAACAAGAAGACATACGTACTTTTAACTGAGTTGCTGGAGAAAAAAGAACATGTAAAATGTGATCTGTTCTCTATCCCCACTCTGTCACCCTAGAACTGCCCAGTGTTTGCTTTTTCTTCATGTGTTTGTTGTGGGGTTTTTTTTTGGTTGTTTGTTTGTTGGGTTTTTTTTTTGTTTAGGGTTTTTTTTTTTTTTTTTAAAGACAAAGACAAAGTAACTGTATTCTTTTCGAACAAAAATGAACAGCCGTGTGGAATTTTTGCATAGTACTCTTCTTCGGCAAAAAGCCACAGAACTTTTTTTTTTAAATGGTTTCCAAGGATGAAAGTGACTTTGCCAAGCAAAGAAGCTTCAAAACAGGACTCAAAAACACTAATAGAAAGACAGATGGTTCTACTAAGAGCTTTGCTGCCAAAAAAAACGTTAAAAAAAAAAGTGAAAAAAATGGAGTGATGTTATTGAAGCTGACTGCAAAGTTCTCTGATGACTGCAAATACTCTTGTCCCACTGCAAGTGTTAACTCTGCCTCCAGGGCTAATATAACTAAAGCACCACACACACACAAATTGTCATTGCCAAGCCCACAATGTAGCACAAGTCTGCACTTGATTCCAAGTGACTGCCAAATACACGAGCAAAACACCACACTGAAAAATTCCCATTTAGGAAAACATTTACCAGGAAAATGCCCTTTCTTCTTAACTCTGACTGCTGCATTTCATTTTTTCAAATCGCTGCTTCTCTTTATCTCTCCAAGGGGCCTTATACCCACTAATTTTAAATGACACAACCCCGGTCACGTTAAGGAGGTAAGAACTATAGAGTGATGAGGATGGTTTGCATGGATACAGAAATAACGCAGTCAAAACAATGTGATTTTCATTCCAGGATGGAATGTATGTAGCACCAGTCAAACAGCTACACTTCATTTTCTCCCAAATACAAATAAGTGCAAACATTAGTTTATTTTAATCTGATAACCTGACACAATACGATACAAATTACGGACTCTTCATTTTTATGGCTCATTTAACTACTGTATCTTAACTTTCATTATGTTTATTATTATTACCTAGAATTGCTAGGATACAACTGTTTTAAGTGGCACAGAATGCAGGCCCTCTTTCTGAGTTTTACACGAAGGGTTTTTTCCTCTTTTTTTCCCTTTATTTTTTAGTCTATTACTATGTAAGTTACACCTCTCACAAATGTTTTATGCTATGTAATTTACATACCTTCCAATGTTTTCTTGACAGTAACTTCTTGATACTGCATTTCTAATTTGAACATAATGGACTGCAATTCAGAGCTACTTCTTCAGATCCTTCAGTTTGTTGTGCTAATGGACATAGATGTGTCCATAGAAAGAAATGCATCTTTAACAATCTAAAAATGCATATAGCTGTCAAGATTCTCCACTTGCCAGTCTCCTTACTTGATTACCTCTTTTTAGTTGTAATTTCCTAAAGGTGAAAATTGTAGCTTAAGTCCTCACAGAATTCCCAGTGGAATTAATGGGCTACAGTTTCACCTTGTAACTTCTTACCTACTTTATAATGTTAGTCTGGATGATACAATCTTCCAAGGGCCTGTTTTTTCACTACACATACTATTGCCACGGTGTCAACAGACCACATGGCTCCTTCATCTTTCTTTTAATTTGAATGCTGGCACCACATACAGACTAACCAGAAGTATTCGTGCACTGTATGACAAACTGCAGCAGCATGGTATGCACAAAAAAGGCATACGACATACATAAATCAGCAAAGAAACAAAGTGAACGTCATGAGAGCCATAATATTCTATACAACCAATTCACTAGGTAAGGAATTCATACTTCCATTCACATATCTCTGGAAAGTAATTTGGGGCAAGACGGAAGCCTTTGCTGCGATCAAAGACATAAACCCTTGGCATTTAGTTTATGAGAAACAACTCCCCTTAAGGAAGCAGATACACAAGAGTTCAGTCCAAGAAAGTAAAGGTTCCCTAATACATAATAAGGACAGTAAGTCACTTTTTGTAATGGAAGAAATTGCAACCAAATTTAACCTAGAGTCCAAACCAAAATCTGGGACCCTTCATACCTGGTACTGAAAATCCATAAAGAAGATTAGCCTTAAAGAACTTATCAAGATAAAAAACCAGTATGAGTACATGACAAACAACTAATCTACTGTCTTGAGTGGGAAACTGAGGCAACCAGAGTTGCCCATAAAGATGTTCAATTTTGCGAAGTGCCTCATTATATCTTTATTTTTTTCAGTGCTTTTGAAAAATCTGCCCCTAGATGACTTATCCTTATCAAAAGAAAATTTGTTAGTAAATTTGGAACCAATTCAAGTTGTTAAAGCCTGGGCCAGCATCTTCACAAATCTGTGCATGTCCTTTATGACTTAACCATAACAAATCCAACTGCACAAAGACGTGCATTCAGTGTAGCCACAGCTAGATTCCCAGCGTTTCCAGCTTCATTATAATTGTAGTACATCCGCCTAAATTCTGGTCTCCTACCTACTTTTAGGAACATACTATGGTTTCCACAGCTACCTAAGCACTAGCAGTATGTTTTTTGCAGTTACCCCTACTGTTTGCTACTATCTTCTGCTGTGACATATAAATTTAGATTGCAAACACTTCACAACTACAGTTCTACTCTATTTTCTGTGAAATGTCACGTGAGCTTTGGGTCACTACATAAATAAAGACAAAATAGTTTAAGGTTGCAGAGTTAGGAACTGCCAGAATCAGGGTAACATATGTGACCTTATTTTGGTCCTTTATGTCCATGCATCGTGACAGAGTCTTTAATTAAAAGTTCACATGACTCTTGCTTTAAGCTAGCAGGCTTATAGTATTTCTCAAGTAACATAAACCCATGCTTTCAACAAATCTAAGCCCCTAACATAGCAACTGCTATCAGTTTTATTTATTTTCTCTTTATACACTTCCACCAATTTCATTTCTGTAGTTGCTCATTACATGTTTACTAGCATAAACTTTTACGTAAGTTTTCCTCTTTCCAAGGTAAGCATCTAAATACATTCCCCAGTATCCATATATAGCACTTTCCACTGAGGGGTGAATACTGCTCTTCCACCCACCTCTAGTTCTTCAGAAGCAATTCTATCCCTTTCAGTGAGACTGGTGACAGAGTAACAAATTACTCAGTGTGAATAAGAATGGTTGCTAAAAGCAACACTCTCTTCTCTACAAACTGACAAAACTCTGAGCAGTACTTTACTCTTGAACTCTTTAGAAGATGCCCTTCAAGAGCTGTATGCACATCCTTGCTGAAATGACCTCTTACATGGCTTCTTCACGTAGAAGTGTGGCTAATTTTTATTTTGAGTTATTCTCAGCTGCCTCAAAGAAGTTCAGATTTCACATTCCAAGAATAGGGGATGCACACAAATGATTCTATTAACTTCAAACTGTTGTATGAATATCTTCTTGCCTGCAACTTGTTTGTAAGTTAAGCATCCCTTCTACTGCATATGAAAGAATGTAATGTACATTTAACATGCAATAACATAAATCCGTCCTTCAAAAATGACATGTTTAATTGCATCAGTCCCCCTTCCTCCAGAAACATTTGGCTCATGGTGGCACACACTATGCTGAAGGACCGGATTCTTTAATTAGCATATGTGTTGGCCATCTCTTTCTCTCTCCCTCACCCCCCCCATCTATCTTAAGGGAAATAAAAATATATGTCCTCATATAACTACAATCTGCTATTTTCCCTTACAGTGACGTTTAAAATAAGAAAAGAAAATGTTGTTCTCATTTTCTTCCCTACATCAGTTCCCTAAATTGACATTAAGTGTGTCCTAAATCTATATGCAAGGGAGCCTCGCCTTTCTCAGTAATGCAATGATCACTCTCCTCCTAAATTTGAGGTAGTTTTTAATGAGGTGCTGAGTGAGCACTTAAGACACAAAAGAGAAGGTGGATGCCAAGAAGTAGAGATGCAGAGAGGAAGACAGAGATGAGACAGACAGCAGACCCATCCCACCCTATGCTCTGATCTAACTTAGCTTTTACTACTGAGAAGCTCACTCCCTTGCCAGACATATTGGTATATGGGATCCTGGCAAATGATTTTGTGAAGGCTTTTTCTTCCTCATCTTTACCTGAAGATTCTTCTGCAGTGGATGATTTTGGCCCCAAATATTATTCTTCTCTTTGCTGCACTGGAGGCTTATACAATTCACACCAGTACTTACCAAAATTCATCCTGTCTGAACACCTCAGTTCACTCAATAGTAGCACCTCACTGTTCATAATTGTTTGCAAACAGTGATACTGATCATAGAAAAACATGCTCTTATAGTGGCAATCTTTTAAGAACAATAAAAAAGGGTATTTAGGGAGACACCCTCACTCCCTACTCTCCCCATTACAATTCCACTAGCATAGGAGAGCTCTATTCAGAGTGACAGTCTGGAAAAAAATATTAGTTTATGGAATACGGAGATAATCCTTAACAGGTAATAGCTGGCATGTATGCAACTTGGCTCATGGAAAACACAAGCAAAAAACTTTCAGGGAAACTGAAATGCATCTCAGGGAATTACATAAACATTTTTAATTTTAAAAAAACCAAGGCTTTTCAGGCTGGAAATTTTCTTTCTTTGCTCAGTCCTGCAAGAGAATCCAGGAGTCATTACCAGCACTGATCTCAAATTCATCTCATCATGAAGTTTCTAAGCACTACCAAATGAACACATGCTTAGCCTTTTTAACTAAAGTGCAGAGAAGTGCCTTGAACTGCCAAATAATACAGACACTAGCTGTTTCCATGTTGACAACTTGCTTACAAAGGCTTCCCTCCTCCATTTCATACTACAGAAGATAATGCACTGGTGAGAGACAAACACCTCCAGGAGTACTTTGAAGGAAGGACATAAGCCAAAAGGACCTTTTGCATTAAGGAACATCTCTCGAGTACTTCTAAAGGTAAAAAGACCAAAATAGTATTACTTGTCCATTTATGCAACTAAAATAAAGAACTTTAAAACACTTCTTTTATATTTTATATGATATAGAAAAAGCATACAGAGGAGGGAAAAGCAGTAAGATTACTTTTTCCCATTTGGGGTGATGTGTAACAAGAAGCATTCATGCTTGTGCCACTTAGCATTTAAGTTACCTACAGGGCAATTTTGCCACAAAGGCATTTGAACAAATAGCCGAACTGGAAAGCAAGAGATGCCTGAAATAAAAAGAACATAAACTGGAATTCATTCCAATATGCAGCTGGTTTAAGTCAAAAGCATACGAGCTCATGCAGGAATGGCTGTTCCAGACTACACAACACCCCAGTGTGTGGAGTCCTCTGGCAAAACCAGGACTTTCAAAGCAAGCTACTGTAATTCAGGTAAGAGCTACACTGGAAGACTGAAGTGCACTCTCAGAAGAGCCTTTTCTTATCCAAGCCTAAGAGCAACACTCAAAATAATTTTTTCTTTCCTTTTTATAGAAGAAAAAGATCCGCTGTTTTGTTGATTGAGCCATTTGTTTTATGAAGAGGATAAAGCTAGCAGAGGACACAAAATTGACATCTGAGGTACGCTGACCAGTGTTAGGGCCAAACTGACTTATTTCACCTTACTTAATATTCACGCAAATACTATGATTCTCGTGCCATAGCTTCCAAAGTCCTAGGTGCCCTGTTTAAATGTTAGTACCCTTCCTAGAAGAATAAACCAGGACTATAATGGAAACTTGCCACAAACTTGTGTCTGTCAAAACTGCTGAGTGACATGGTATATATTGTCCCTTATTTGCTTTTTGCTGGCTAATAGCAAGCTGCTCCTAAATAAAACTATCACATAGAAGAGTTAATCTGCATTTCAGATTGCTCAAACACTGCTTGATGAAATGAGGGAACATAAAGTAAGAGAAGATGAAATATGAAGGAAGAGGGTATACTGTGGTACTTCAGGGGAAAGTAAAACGATTGCAAAGCAAGCCCATCTTTCATCATGGCCTTTCTTCATCCCCACCATGGTAGGCATGGTAGGTACCAGTAAGGGGAAGTGACAGTTCCCTAAAGCTTCCCTCTGTCCTTGAAGCGATACCTCCCCCTCTTAACACTGTTGCACTACAGTATCGTCGCAATCTGGCCTTCTATTTCAACTCTTCCACCGCCACTCACTATGAGTCATCCATGACACATTGCTTGAAATGATTCTGTACATAATTACAGTAAAATATTTAAGTCTCATCAACTAATATGAAACTATTCTTTCATAACCCTTAACATGGAAATCTTGCTTACTCAAATTAGTTGACACAGAAGTCAAGGAGATCATCAGAATTTTGCCTTATAATAACTATTTCTTGGTTTGTTTTGTTGGGTTTTTTTTTTGTGCCAATTCCTTTAATAGGATTTAAGGTAATATTACTATATGCAGAGGAAGGGGTATTCTTTCGAACAAAACCCTAAGGTTTCAGATTTTTTTTTCACTCTGTATCTCTTTGACAAATGGAATATCATTAATTAAAACAAACACAACAATTTTAATGTGTAGGCAGTGGGCAATAAACAGGAGTTATTTAATACCATGTAGTGGGAAGAAATTAAAAACCCATTCAGCTGCTGAACACTGCAATGCTATTAAAAAATCAAAGTCTTATCAAAGTAATCCACTTAAAATTATACTATCTATAGGAATCTATCTCGGAAGAAAGAGAAAAGATCGACATACAGGAGTCAGAAAAATATCACACTAAAAGTCTGTACCTCCTCTTGCTTTCTTTAAATTGAAATGTGGAGGGATACCATTAATAAAACTATAAACAATCTAATATAGAGAAACAAACATTTTTCATGATGTGATCAGTGCAGACTTTGGCAGAATTGGGTCTGCTCAGAAAATCTTAGACTTAAATTCACCAATTAGACTCTCTGAATACCTCCTCTTTCTCCCAATTTTATTATTATCACACTAGATACATGTTCAGTATAAGTCTTGTCTCCAGTGACATCAGTTTCAGAGCAGTAGTTGCTACAACAATTCAACGTAATTCTTTCCTGAAGACGGTTATTATTATTTTCTACTGAGTTTTATTGCTTTCTACATTATCTTAAAAACCCTTGCACTTAAACATGATGGACAAATGGCCAGGAAAACTAAGACCAAATGTTAGTAGAAAACTCTGTGGAAAACACATTTCTAGTATTGGATGGCCTCTAATTACTGCCCAGGGAAATGCACAATAAAGACCTCTTTTCAATCTTTCAGCTGTTCAGACTTGTTTCTGACTGTCCCTTTTGTCAGTGGTATTGTTCCTCAATAGAGTTCAGTTTTACCATCACAAGTTCAGTTTTAAAAGTGAAATGGATTCAAGTTGCAAAAAAAAGACTATCTAAATAGATACACAGCTACTCTTCCATTCATGTCCTGATGCTTTTTTTCCCTTGCTACCAAAATCCTCATACAAAAATGTTTTTCACAAGTTTTGTCTGGGAACACTTTTTTAATAGGACTGAAGACAGTCTCTCATTTTGTGCCTACAATTTGGTGACAGTAATACAGTTGAAGCACAAATAACTGTTGGTACAGTGAAAAAGTT
Organism: Coracopsis vasa; assembly: GCA_026283785.1. NCBI lineage: Eukaryota > Metazoa > Chordata > Aves > Psittaciformes > Psittacidae > Coracopsis > Coracopsis vasa. The sequence goes on from JANHGB010069857.1 coordinate 17,692, forward strand.
TAGACATCTCATCATCTGATTTCTGTGTACAGCCAGGTAGCAGCTATACAAATCCTGCACTTTGTTACTGCATTGAGTTGCAGGCACAAAACTTTTGATCATCTTAAACATTTTGTCTTTATTTTTTAATTTACAGTCTCCTTCAGTTCTTCTCTCCTCCTCCTTTATTATTTAAAATATGAGGAAAAACAACAAAAAAGAAAAAAAAAAGGCAGACTAAATGTAATTGTTTCTTTGACACTTCCAGATATGGACCATGCAATGGAGAAGAAAACGGTCCACTTCACAAGAAAACACCTATCATAGATCAGTTTTTAATTTTACTGGTGGATTACATCAATCAGTTGAATATTTGATATGTGCCTTGCCTGTATATTGCTCTTTGAATGAGTTTGGCCCAAGATTTAGTTAGGTGTAGGAGTCCTACGTACCTTATACCTCCCAGGTAACATCTGATTGGTATGCAGTCAGGCAAAATATAACAGCATTCACAAAGCAGAATACATGCATAATATATGAAGTGCAGGATCTCACAAGAGGGGGAAAAGTACAACATAATGAAAATGAATAATCTTGGGGTATTTTCTTCCTAGTCTGAAGTAGTTCTTGAATGTACAATCTTTTTTTTTTCTGGCTTGACTGCCTTTAAATATACACATACCATACTCCCAATTCAATTTTTTAGCCACTATAGGTATTAGAGGACAATTTACATGTGATTTGCATTTTTTTTTCTGTGCCTGTGGTTTTGGTAAGTCTTCCAAACCTAATGACTGTTCTTTTGGCCAGCAACATAAATGCTGTAATCACACAATTATTGTGCTGGGAACAGTTTAATTCAGCATTTTGTTCTCAACCACAGAACAATTACTCAACAATTTTGGTTAACCATACTAGCTCACTGCCTGGAAAGGAAGCAGAATATTCACAAGATCTATTGTCTTACATAAAGGCAGTCAGTAGATTCTTATCTATTACAACTTTCCAGCATCTCTTTCTTCTTTAGGGTACTTCCACATACTCCCAGTTAATGAAAATAAATGACTAGCAGCACACTGGATTAGCTTATTCATCTCTATCTGTTGAATGTTTTTAATTGTGCATTTGCATACTAAATAGCAAGGTAGATGTGATGTGTCTGAGAGAGAGGGATACAACAGAGCACTAAAAAGCTCTGAAAATACTACGGTGATGTTATCCATCTACTCTATGCTAAGCATAACCCATGGTCATTTAGGATTCATTCTTAAGTTCTGCTCTTCAACCACTAATTTCTCTTTAGCAATAAAAGGAATCTTCTGATAAATTGATTTATTCCTATTTATACAGAATTTATTCCTGTTTATATGGAAACACTGGTGGGCATACAGTACTCCTGATGTCTCTTTAAGCACCATTTAAGACAGAGAACAAAGTTTAAATCCAGAACATGGTCTCTGGGGTTGGATGCGTGGTGCAATTGAAAATCAGGGCCTTACTAATGCAAAACAGCAATTTTATTTTATGCTAGTATGGGACAGGCCCAGCCCCAGTGTAACGGTGGGAACTGATGAGCTTCATGGCTCTCACCACGTCAATGAGTTTGGTTGAAGGGAGAGCTGGAAAGGGCCTTATTTGAAACCCCTGATACTTCTGCCAGATAAACAATTTTGCAAATGTTCATTGGAAGTGGGTGCTTTATTTTGTTGGGTTTTTTTCTTTTTTTATTTAGGCACTAACACTTAGCATACTTTGTGTTGTAGACCAATTAAATGAATGAAAGTTCTGACTGCAGAAATCTATTTGCTAAGAATAGATTTAAGCTAGTTAACTAAGTATCAGGATCCTTACATATTTTCTGCTCCAAAATTCAGTTCTGGAAGCATTTTACCTAAGCAAATACAAACATTTTAGTAATTCCTTTTCCACTTTTGTTTTTATTTCATCTTGCCAGTCACAAGAAATATTTTCATTCAGAGCTGTGAATCTGGAAAGTACAACTCTGGCAATGCTGCTGAACAAGTGAAATTAAACTAATTAAACAAAGCTGACTCAGTAAACTTAGGTTGACAGTAAGAGAGATCAAAAAGGAAACCACCAGTAAACATGATGAAAACATAAAGTAATATTTGGGGAGTTTTAAATGCCTTTAGCTTTTAAGCAGTATTTAGCTCAGAAAAGGGACTTAGTATTAATCAGTATTTTCCTGAGCGCAAAATTTGACCTGTAGGAACTTTGTGTTGAGTCCTTGCTCTGCTGAAGTCAATACAAATTGACCTCAATGGTACTTGGCAGAAATCACTTAATTTAAAAAAATAGCTTTAATTAAAAAAACAAACCACAAGGCATCAGTGGAGCAGAACACAAGCTCAAATGTCATCGTCAGGACACTGAGTAATGACACTTCTTCTTTTGCTTCACTTATGAAATGAACAGTATGTCTCTTTTTGCTTGAAGCCCAGTTTCAGCAGATGTGGAGACACGCCTTGTCTCTCCTGAGATGTAGGAGACACAGTCTGAATTGCATTAAGGAAACAGAAGTCCCAGTCCAGTTCTTTCCATTTCTTAGGCAACTGTTAAGCTGCCACCAGGTTACTGCACATAAAAGAAAAAGGAAGGAGTATCCCTTCTTTAACTGCTGCATATTGGAAAGTAAGCAGCTATATTTTACAATCCTCACTGTGCTTTGTACACCATGGCTGGTGGTTGCCTTTTAGGTGATGCCAATGTTGCTCAGCCTTATTTCTGAATTGTGATGACCCTTAGGCAGAAGCTAAGCATTTAGGTGCTCAGACCAGAGCAGTTTCAGGGCATGCACAGAAGGAGAAATACAGGAAACTCTCAGACCACATCAGCGGGTGCTATGGATGCTTAGATACTCCCAAAGCTTCAGATCTCATATTTGAACCAAGACTCTTAAGGGGGGTCTGTCTAAATGATGGCAGGACAGGATGTGCATATTATCATGTAAGCGCTCTTGGCTACCTCAATTTAGGTGTTTCCAAAGGCTATCTAAGTCCTGTTATCAGAGAGTAAATCCTCTTCTTTTGTTTTTTCCTTTTTTTTTTTTATGTGACCCTAAGCCATCCAGATAAGAATTCTACAGAAAATGACTTTACCAAACAATGTTGCAACTACATCAGAAGTCCTAATACTGTTCTCATATTCTTTGCAGACAAGGAAATAAAGACAGCAGCGCTATACAACAACACGTTGCTTGTATATGTGCATGGACATCATTAATGAAAAACAGCTGCATTCCTGCAGCCAAATGGTTTTGAATAAAACAATCATGGGGCTCCTTGGCACCTAAATGAATGATTTAGGACATAACTTGCTGGCTTATGGAGTGGCCTTGAGACCTGTTATGTTTATACAAGCACATTAGTAACACTTTAACATCCCGTAACAAATCAGTAACTACAAATACGTCTAACATGTGGTAAGGCAAACGAAAACCCATCTAAAGTCTTTGGGTACAACACCTTTCTCCAAAAAGAAAAGGATTATTTTAACAGTTCAAACCCAAAATATTTTGCCAGCACGTTTGTTCATTAAAATGGGATCCATTCTGAACACATCAGGTCCCTTTAAGACTAAAAGTCAGAGCTGTGTGCTCCAAGCCTTTTCATCAAGATGATTCATTCATTCATGGGAAGCATGGATTGTATGGCTGGCTTACGGTAGCGCTCTAAATTAGTACTCACACAATGGAGAGCTTATACAATTGCAGTAGTCCATATCCAGTAAAACTGCCTTAGTGCCTTGAATAATGGGCCTTGCTAAGTCTCTAACAGTTCTGTAAGAACCTCTAAACAGCTGCACACAACACATGACCTGTGCCATCTTTACAATGCCTGCTAACCATGAAAGCAAGCTTTGGGAACTATTTCCTCTGCACCCTCACCATTGGACAGCATCAATTCCTTTGCTTTTTAGAGAACAAGGGGGTTTTATTTTTTCCTCCTGTTTCTTTCTTCTTTTTTTTTTTTCTTTTCCTTTCCAATCAGCTCTCCACTGATCATCCTTCACACTTTAGCCTCTGCCCCAGAATACTCTGGACAATAGTACTGATTCCATCTGTGCTCTCCATTAAAGCCCTCATAATCCTCCTCCGAACAGCTGGACGCTCAGACTCCACACACAGACACTCCTTCTGTGGAACCGTTTGGCTACAATTATGCTGAGGCTGTGCTTATTTCAAGTTTCTGCCTGCAAATGCCTTTCGTAGGGTCCCCTAGGGCTGCACTGCAGAATGTCCTGATGCCACAAATTTAACAATACGTTGAGACAGACCCAGGCTCAGGCGATAACGTGGTGCTCAGTCACCTCAGTGCCAAGCAGCACCTAGAAGATATTTTTTAGACAAATGACAATATTAATGACAAGCTTCAAACTCCCACCATATCATTAAGCAATCATGAAGATTCATCTTCAGTTAATCAAATAGTTTTGATACCTTTATTTTAATATCAGAAGGGCTGCAATGTCTATGTTTTGCTTAGAAGCCTTTTTCAAGAGCTGCAGCGATATGTCTCTCTCCGGGAACAGCATGTTCACAGAATGATCTGACAGTGTTCATCATGGCTTGACGCAATTGACTATCAGGGACGGACCAACAGACTACACCCATAGGCCAGTCTAGCTGGGTACCTTGATTTTTCTAGGGTCTTAACTTCCCTCAGACTCAACCAGTGGATTAAGTTCATTACATCTCACTTCAGACAATACATCAAACATGTATTAATAAAAATGCAAGAGTAACTCTAAATTAACTATTTTTACAAGGAGTCTTTGCTGATACTCTAATTAAAGTCGATGGTGAGTCCTACAGATCTAAGTGCATTTAATGTATTACAATGTGAATGTATGTCTGCGCCTGTATATACACACACGCATCATCTGTGCCCGTACAGAACTACAAACACACATTTTTTCCAGTAGATGTGTGTGCACACGTCTCACACAGCACACAAGCAAAGGAGGAAAGCTATCTATAAATCTCATTTCTGGTATTTATTTTAAAATGTAAATGTGTGTGTATGTGCACATGTACTGATATTTACACATATATTTATACACACAGTACCCACGAAACAGATGCCCCACACACAGGAGTCCACACGCATATGCAAGCATATAGACATGCACCATACAAGAGATAGGGATACCCAAGGGAAAATTTAAAACAGAATGCAAACAGTATTTATCACACACCTCTGACAGTTTCACTTGCACAGCACACACTCTCCTGTCTGAACAGGGACAGAATTGTATAACCCTCAATCTCTCAGAAGTATATTTTCTATGCAGCCAATTGTCAGACACATGCCTTTTCCTTCCCAACTCTTCATATGGTATTATTGAGCTGCCATGTTACCCATGCTCAGTCCTAGGCCTGAGGGACTTCTGAACTTCTCTATTTTGTAATTGATGAGGACTAAAATGAAAGGGGTTTTATTAATAGAAGTGGAGGACTCACAGTTTCCTAATATGTCCCACAACACCTGTGTGTAGCCTTGAATCAGCTCACCATATTAGACTCAAATTTATGCAATATTTATGGAAAAGAAACTTCAGGTGAGTTTTGTGTGCTTATTTGACCTACAGAATGAAGCAGTTTTATAGGTTGAGAGGCTCAAAAATGTACACCAATAATTCTTCTAAAATGTTGCAAAAAGTATTTAAACAGATTTTTAAAAAATGTTGCTTTCATAAAATATGCTACAGTATAAGGTATCATAAAGGTTTCACTGCTATCAGTTGAAGATATCAAGCATAATGTAGAAGTGGTAAGTAGCATACCTCTCCTAAACAAGTCGATAAACCTTGCCTACTGCATCAGTCCAGTACTTATTTACTGCTCTCCCACATGCATTATGTCCATAGTTAAAACTAAAATTGGCTTTTTGTTGCAAACCCAAGAATTCAAAGTACATGGTTCAAAGCACAGATAAATACCTAGATTAGATACTTTTTGATTAGTTCCCCCCATCTCATGAGAGGTCATTTATTCTTCAAAGTCTTTAAAGGTGGTCAGCTATCAAAAGAACATACTTCCAGCTGAATTACAGGTGATTTGGCCAAGATCTTTTTGTGATATGGGATTTAGAAATAGGTGCTAATTGTATTTTGAAAGTTCTTCTAGGGCTCCTTCATGCCACATTGCTGTGTCCTAGAAACTTCAAATGAGGTTTATCCAAAAGATCTTGGCAAGATCTAACATAAGGAAAGGCATATTTAGGACGTAACTCTCAGGTGTATTAAGAACACCAGAATAGTCCGTCAGGCTCCAGCAGATTTTAAGGAGTGCCAAATATCTGAGGAGGAACCAAGCTTTTATTAAAAAAGAAAAAAAAAAAAGTGTTGTCTCACAGCTTTCCTTAAGGAAACAGCATTAAAGATATAAACAAGTTCTTAAAGGTTTTGCTACAGCATTTTTGCTGGATATCTTTTCTTAGTTGCTATTGTTTTTTTTCTCGTCTGTCCTAATCACCTCTGGCGGACAGTCCCCATTTCACCAGACATAAAAAAACCCTGATAAAATAACCTGCAACCTTCCTCTTTTTGATCACACTCACTGGTTCAGACGGACACCAATATTAACATTACCTCCAGAAATTCCCATTTACTCTCACTTCCACTATATTCAATAACTAGTTGTCAAACTTCATAACAAGTAGTTATGGGAAGGGTGTGGAAATGTAAATTTCAATTTAGGCACACAGAAGGAGCAGTTAGGAAGCAAAAGCCAGAATGATTGGCTTTCCTACATCTTCATTTACCTGCTCTGAAATACCATGCCAAATACTGGAAAACTAACTTCAAGATCAATGTAACCACCTACACAGCCTCTCCAGGTTGACCTTTCCATTGCTCTTAAAAACAATGGAAAGCCTGAATGAAATGAAACGCTCTGTAATACTGAAAGGGCTTCTTCAGAACAGGTTCTTCAGCCATGACCTGCTTTAGTTTCTCAGATAAAAAATATTTTGTTGTTAGGTGGTACAGCTATTTTGGTAATGTTTTAAGTCTATCCAGAAAGTAGAAGGCCACCAAGGTAGAAACTGAATGGTGTCTGAGCAGTGATACCAAGCTCTCTTAATACAGGTCTAAACCATGAAGTTCAAGTCTCAATTCAATCTCTACAATGAATTCAGATCTGGTATTCTGCTTAGCCTTTCATAAAAACAGGCAAAGGTCAGCTCCCAAGAATGTTGCATCACAGTCTGAAGGTTTTGGTTCAAGCCTTTTCTAAACATAACAACAGTGTCTTTCATTTCAATATGATCTGCTTAGTAACTACAACATCCCACACTCCCCCTCATTTTAAGTGAGCTGAAATTTCACTGGACGGTGCACCAAACAGTCAACTCCAGGGCTGCTGCTGAGAATAAGCATTTAGACATCATACGGAGCTTCTTTCCAATTGAAAACCAACCTTTGACCTAGTAAACCAGTGTCAGATTTACTCTACATGCTTTACTCATGTAACACAGCCACTGACTGCATGAACTGTGTGCCAAGGGAAGAATTTGGAGTTTTTTCTCTCCTGCCTTTTGTGTATCACTTATCTCTGTGGCTCCAAATCACTTCAGGATAGGATAAACTCCTCCCTGACTCCCCCAAGCCCTGACCTCTGTGTAATGTGGACTGGACATCATAATATACAGTTGCAATTACAGTATTTTTACTAAACAATACTGATTTTTTTAGCCCAAGAAATACCAAAAGTTAAAAAGTCTGTAACGATCATGCATTATGCCTCAATTAAAGGTCTGTTTACATCAGGTTTACTAAGAATTGTATTCAAAGTGTTTGCTGGTATCACTGGAGTTGCACTGAACTAGAACTGCAGCAACACAGGAAGCAATCCAATCTAATGCTCTGACACAGTAAAACGGGATGCCAAAGGAAACAATACTTTTATTTCAACTAAATATTTTCTTTCAGTTTCAGGTGTCCTGCTTTTTCTCCCCTATTTTATGGTCAAATTCTGGACTGAGGTATACAAAACCAGCTCATACTGACACTGGAAGAAGTACACATGCACAGAAGAGGAAAGATTTAGTCTTTTCCAATTATGAAATAACCTTAATTAACTCATCCACGTTCTCTTCGATACGGCAACTAGCATGGAGATAAATCCTAATGCATGTAATATGCACAGCAAGACGATGAGATGGCCGAATAGCAGTTTTCTGCATGTATTTTTTCTAATAAAGTTAGCTAGATTACAACTTAAAATGAAACTTGCATTTGTAATGTCAGGGTAGCTCAAAATTTGATGGAATTCAAAGCTTTTAGCTCATGAGGAGCCAGAAATAGTTTTTTGGGTTTTTTTTTTTTCAATATGGACTGAATTCTTGGAAGATTTCAGTCTCCTCTTTCTACTGATAAAAATGAATGGGATTTCACATATGTTCACCTTATCTTGAATAAAAATTGTTTCTTTAAGAACTCCACAAAATGTCAGACCAGTTTACCAGATAGTGGAAAAGCACTTATGCTGATTTACACCAGACAATGATCTGCCACAGGACTCCTAAGAGTCACAGTTGAAACAGTCAGCTCTGTAACATCTCATACGGCATATACAGCATTAATGAGGATCAGCCATCATTTGTCTTTGATTTCCATGTAGATGTTCAGTTGGTAGTCATAAAATTCTTCATGCAAATCAGGGAGAGAATTTTATCTTTAGAAGACACCACATTTCTCTGGGTTTTATGAGAATATGCACTATTTCTAGAGTGTGAAAAAGGATCACTGAGAATTCTGGAAAGATGTAATAGACCAAATCCCATGAAATATGTGTGTTTCAGGCTGCAAATCTAAATGATCTGATTTGCTGTACTTATGTTGAGCCCAGGACAAATCAGTGAATCCATCCATGCAAAGCTCATTGAAGGTTTAGGCCTTTAGACATTGAAAGCACAGAGAAACAAAATCAACAGTGAGCATCCCTCATCAGGCACTGAAAAGGCCTTGGGACTCCCAGTAGGAAAGTACCAGTGACGAAATAGGCAAGGAGCTAGAACTGGGTGGGGGAAGGAGGACTATTAAAATCCCTTTTGGTAAACGGCCTTACAGTTCAAATTACAAATGAATTTACGATCCACTTATCAGAAAAGATCTCACTGCAGCTCTGAGAAATATTTTAAGAAAACCAGGAACTCCTTATAAAATTGCAGTTGTCCATGAGTAACCAAGTATGCATCTGAATTCCTGAAAGAGTGAATCTTTTAAAGAGAAAAGACAGGCCCATATTAAAACTTTTAATGACTTTAGGAAAAAAGAAAAAAAAAGAAAGAAAGCAAAAAAAAAGGAAAAAAAAAAAAAAGGTGGAACTTTGCAGCCAGCTGGCTCCATACCGAAAGCCAGGCTGCACAGCTTGAACTTAAAGCTATCTTAACATAATGAATAAGTGCCAATAATTAGCATATGTAGTGTGAACAGGTTTGCTGGCACAAGCAAGTGAAAAACTCCAAGGTAAAGTTATTATTAGGGAGTAATTAGCTCTGTGAAGTAAATGAGTGAAACAATAGCTGCCAGCACTGACAATATGGCTAACATCTGACTATGTGGAAGATAACATTGTAAAGTATTGCTCCCTGAGCTAGAATCTGTTAATAACCATATGTTAGTGTAATTAATGCAGAGTCTTTCTGACCTGTTGTCACATAAGAACAATACTTTCTTGGAAACATTCAAACAGGCAGCCCTACACCCATGGATGGCAAAAAATAATTTGGGAAGTTGCTTACAAACACCTTTTCTTCTTCATTTCTTTAAAAAGAACTAAAAAACAGCAAAGGGGGGGGGGGATAAGAAAAAAACCCAACACTTATGAACCAACTGCTTTCAAGGTTGACAGCGAAGATTTCAAACCCTAGACCAGGGCTTTCCAGACCAACTAAATCAAGCCCTAAAGGATACTCTTGGATTTTAGGGTGCTTGTAATCCAAGCCCAGACCAAAGTCTGTAATTTGATTATTTATATGGAATGGCTTAAACCCTTTATGCAAAATATCCTTGAACTCCAGAGTGTTCAAATCCGAGTCTGGGTTCTGAATTTTTTGGCTTGAACCCATTTCTAAATTGAATAGATCCCTCCAGGTGTCTGACATCTATCAGACATTCTGCCAAGGTCTTAATATATTGCTAGATAGGGAGGGTCTCCACTTGTCCCCCACACAGGACATTTGCACCTCCAAATTAAAGGATTCTGCAACTACAAAGTGCAAGGCCAAAGATGATTTCTCTTGAGAAGGTACTAAAAATCATGCCCAGAACTTCTGAATTCTCATAATAAATGGCACTGGTGCAGTATTTTCCTCCCTTCGTATCAACAACTCAAAATGTTTCAATGAGGTCTAGTAAACAGAGTTTGCTCAACAAGCCTTACATAATTACTGCATTTTCAAGTCATCATGCTGACGTAGTATATTCTACAGAGTATGCCCTTCCCATAGAAAGCATCCTGTCTCTGAAGCTCTCTGATACAAAGACCTTTGTAATTTAATTTGAACATATCTCTGTTCCAATTGAGCATCTCATATGCACCTTGTTAGAGCATGTACACTCACTGGCTCACAGCAACAGTTTTATAGATAGGGCAAATTGTGGTCATGCATCCCAAAAGAATAGCCTTCATTTCCTGAAGAAAAAGTTTAACAACTTTAAGGACCTGGCCATATTTAATTTCAATTGAAAAACAAACAAACAAAAAAATTCCAAAATTTCATGCAAGCTTGTTAGTAGTTTCCTTTTTCACTTTTTAGTGGGGCATACACAAAAAAACAAAACAAAATGAAACTAAACCAAAAAAAAAAAGGGTTTTTTAATGCTTCACAGCCTATTATGGCCAGGCAAAGGAGCCCCGCATGTTTGAGATCTCACACATTCATCTTCTCACTAAACATCTGTTTAAGGCTTGTGTGATCTACCTGTCAGCACCAGTGATCCATAAAGTGTTTGAACCTCCTGTCACAAACCTCAATGCTGGTTTGATCAGAGGCTTTGTGCACACTAATCACCCCCTTTATCTTTTCTAATGTTAGGAGGAAAAAAACACAGCAAGGCTGTCTTCCAACCTGACTGTAATTAATCTTTCCATGGGGGAACCTGCCTGGTTTGAAAAAGCAAGATCTGATGGGCTGCTGCTCTTTTTCTGCAAGGGCCTCATTTTTCCTACCAGGCATCTTTACACTTGAGTGGTACCCTTTACAAAATACTTTAACTATATCCCAGTGACAGTGAAACAACCTTCAAGATCATCTTGTGAATGAAACCACTGGTAACTTTGCTGAGAAAAAGAGACCAATGAAAGGAGTTTGACAGAAGCATGTTTAAACTATTCTCTCTTTTTAACTGCATGGGAAAAAAGGGAATCAGAATAAGAACTGGTCTCCTTTTCATGTCTCTCCTAAGCTGCTCTCTTCACTAATAATCCCACTGCTACCTTTCTTCTACTCAGCTGCACACAAACGTACTGAAAGCTGCAGGAGTTCCCAAGAGGGAACAGATAACATCAGGTGCTTTTTCATTTTATTACAGCTTGCCTTTTGCCACTATTTGCTTTCTGTGGCATAAGGGGAATGAATGCTGTGCATGATACAGACTGCAATTCAAAGTGCACTTTCGATGAGGCCCACACTGAATGGGAATGAGACAAATAAGTGTAAATTTACTTACATCTTTTCTGATAAAGGAAGCTTCCTTTGCTCTTCAGCATCCTTAGTCCAGGCATTAGCAGCAACTTACAAGTCTAGTGAGCAGACAGTAGGAAGCAGAAAGAAACTGATTCTGCAAAACCAAATTTGAGTATGTATTTCATGGCAATCTTCAACCTAAATAATGTCAAAAGCCTTGACATGGACAGAATGATCCATGCGTAGGTAGAGTTCATTTGGATCATTACCTATTCAGAAGGAAAAACCTTAGGGCTCCATGAAATAAAGTAGCAAGTAATTGGTGGGAGGTGACTATCATGATCACATTGATGCCCCATATCAGCCAAGGCTCTTCAACACAAGGCTGTGTCACATAAAATCAGTAACTCTCAGAATCCAGGTGAATTCAGACAGGGAAGTAAGTAAAGTGAGGTGAATCTTTCTATTACTGTCATCATTTCTTAGTTATATTGTGAGAAAGTTCAAAGGACTCCAGAGGTCCAACATCTGACTGTGTAAGATCAAAGAGAGTCCTGCACATTCTTGTATCTTTTTTTAAGACAAGATACCACAAGCATGAAACATTATAAGGTAGAAAGGAGAAAATGTCTACCAACGTTATACAGGCTGCTGTGCTTATCTCCAGTCTAGATTTCATGGATTTGCTAACTGCTTGCAGGTAACAGCAGCATTAAAATATGAGGAATAATTTGGGCAATACAAAGACTTGAACCATTCTGGAAAGGTTGGTTCAGATCCTCCGAACTCTACGTATTTGGGGCACTTTGGAATAGTGCATAAGACAGGATAGGAAAAGTGAACAAATAAAATAATGAGAAGACTGTCACCAACAGAACAGATCAGGATCAGAATAAACTATAGGAGAAAAAATACGAGTGACAGATCTGTGAATAAGCTTGGAAAAATGACACCAAACTTTAGTTTCATGTTATGGAAAACAAGGAGCTAATGCCTAGGCTGAAGGAAGGAGTTAGGTCCGATAGTATCAACAGAAGTGAAGGGATGATGGAAAGTCCTGCAGGGAAGCAGGGAAGCAATGGAAATGCAACGACAACAGAAGACTCGGCAATCAAATTGTAAGATTAATAAAGACATGGTTCAGTTTTAGGCAGAAGAAAAGAAAAAGTTGGATTTGAAATGTGATACCAAAATAATCAAGAAGATCTGGGACAAGAGACAACGGAAGAAAAAGTCAGAATGGTTTCTTGCAATATGAATCTGCTTGATAGGGAGGAAGATGATGTTGCTACCAATAATAAAGAATAGAGAAAGCAAAGAAGCTTTGAGAAGACAGCTGGTAAGTTCATCTGATGTTAGGGTTTCTGTCCAAGACTGATTTCTCCTCTAGCTAGAGATTAAGGCACTTGAATCACAACTTATTTACCACCTTTCTTACTTCCTGGCCAGGAAGAAACATCTGGTATTCCAGACTGGTGCCCCATACTGAAGCTTGACAGCAAATTGTGTATACAGTCTATTTAAATTTGATAAAGCACACAGGTCAACATCCAGATAAACTCTGTACCATACATACTTTGATTAAAGAGTGAGGACAAGACTAAACTGGTATCTTATCCAGCATACAATCCTATTCGTTTAAATCGAAATCTCTTTCAGTAACTAACAGTTCAGAAGACCTGAGATTCTATAAAGGATATATGTGATGTAAACAGTATCTTAGGCATGGATAGGATTACAATAACATTAAAGAACATCTGAACCATCCTATATAAGGAAGAAAGGGAAGACATATAATTTTTATAACGTCATTAAAAAGCAATGATGTAACTAATAGAAGGATTTTTCTTTGCTTTTGCTGCTTATGCTTTCTAATACTTACACCCCATAGCATCATGGTATGATCATATTGCTTGACAAAAAGGAAAGACGTGGTCTTCTCTTACTTAGCTGTAAGAATTAGATTTCTACATTTTAACTTAAACATGATGACTAACTGCTCCAAACTTCATCTTCCCATATGTATAATGAGAATAATGCTCATGGCCAAAAATAGTTTTTAAAAGTTAAAAATAATCTTTGCAGGTTGTGTGCATGTGTACACACACCACCTGAAGACCAAAGGGTTCTCTTGCCGATTCTCCTGAGGTTTATTGGCTTTGGAGGTGTACCTGCAAGCACTTATCCAAAACTCACATTCAAGTTTGGATTCATTAACTTAAAGCCTGCTCTCCCATATTTCTAAGAACTGCTTGGGAGAGCTGGCTTGAAACCTTGTCTTCAGCAGTACGAATAACCAGCTGAACTGTATCATATAGCAGCAGTAGCAGTAGTACAAAAAGAAGACACTTTCCCTGCAGAGTTCAGTGAATAAAGAAGTTACAGCACTGGTCCTTCCACCGGTTTTGCCTTCTTCAGATCATTCACACCTCTTCGAGTCCTCTGTAGTGGAAATAAATGCTGCAAGAAGGCATTCAGCAGCACTATCATATCCAAGAAAGATGTGAACAAAACCAACTGTAGTTTTATTACACTACAATCTAAGGAAAAACCACAAACAAAACCACACTTGAAACACTCTGAAAATTATTACAATTAAAACCACTTCTCTCCTAGTGGTTTGTTGAATTGTCAGTGCTGACTTACACATGCACACAAACAAAACGTTTAGTATAGAGATGTCAGACCAGCTGAAAAAAATCCCAACACATTATGTTGGTGACATTTACTTTTACTTTTTTCAGTGGCAGCTATGAATAAAGCACTCATGAGTGAATCTCGAAAGGCTGGAAATTTCAGTAAACATCTAAGTCTCCTCTAAAATCAAACAGGAGGCAGTCTAAGAAGATCTCAATTTCTTTCATATGCCTAGCTGCTTCTCACACCAACTGAACAAGAGATTAATTCTCATCCTGTTTTTCCTCTGAAGCCCAAGAGCACTTTCATCCTTCTCATAGCATATGAGGATGCTAAGTAAAATCAGTGTATGCTGTAAAGTAACTTAAGTGAATTCCAGAAAGGCAGAGAAGTATGTTTGTGAGTATGTGTATATTGAAGAGAAGGCAAAGCGCATTCAAAGGATATTAAAGAAAGTAATAACCTTTAAGAAACACCCAAAGGCTTTTCTTAACCACTTGTCTTACTGAAATTTACCCTCCCAAAACAATGCCTGCTAAAGACAAAGGATTTTATTACTGCTTTTAATGGGTGCTCTAACAATTCCCTGCTTTCTAAGACTTCATGCATAAAATGCTTATGGGGAAAGATCCTGGTCTTCCACTAAATAAAAAGAAAAAAAGTTTAAATGAAAATTTTTATCAGTTCTGTAAGTTTCACTGCCTTAGTCTGTTTATTGCACTGCTTTAAAACAGATACTGAATCCTTCATTTCCTGCACAAATTCAGTGAAATGTATTTTTCCCTATAACTCAATACTTCTAAAAGTAGCAAGAAAGGCATAGCTGTCTTGTGAAAAGAGCTGCCTACCCTATGAACATTTATTTCCAATGGATGCAGGAGATTAGAAAAACTGTGCAAAATGGAAACAAATGGGGAAAAAAGGCAGAGCTCATGATATTCTTTCATTCCAGAGGGTTAACAGTTACAGTTAACAGTTTTACCTGCATCTATGGCTGCCTTTTCTGATCAGTGTTTTTCACTGTATTTGGTAGAGACGCAATTACTCAGTTCTCTTAAAAAAGGGTATGTTTCTTTCACTTTCATAATTTAGAACTTTAACAAGGGCTGTCAACATTGTTTCTGCATACGTATCTTCTGAAATACCAGCTAGCATCCTTTACTAAAGGTAGTTTCTTGTCTGTCAAATGCTGCGTCCCTATCTAGAAAAGCAGCATATGGAGCAGGTAGAGAGATTGAAAAGTAGAAAGGGACAAAGCAGAAAGTATTGTGTCAACTTCAATAACCATTCCACAAGGCTGGAACAACTATTTTATTTTATTTGCCATCGAACAGCCTAACTTCAAATAGGTGTTTAATTAACTCAGAGTGCCAGTCTAAACATTTAGCCTGAAGCAGCCTGACAAAGAAAAAAGTATCTCCATACTGCATTTGCAGATGTAGAGCATCAGGCACCAGAAGAAACTGTTAATTACAAAATGCAGGGAATTTGTATGATACACACATACAAGCGTAAAGACAGAACTCCCAATATAGCAAAGTTTCTGCTATGACAAAACTTTATGCAAGGGTAAAGAGCCTTAAGGACAGAAAATGAGGGCATTTATGGCTGAATCCTATTTCCACAAAATAAAATTCTACCAGATATGAGGTAACTGATTCATTAAAAAAAGAAGACGACAAATCTAGGAAAACACTTTTTAAAAAATATAAGCACAATATGCTCAGAAGAGGATGAACAGGATTAAGGATTTATAAAACTCAATCCAAAACACCTCAATATTGGTTTAAGAAAGGATAAAGGCTCACAGTCGCATAACAGAAGATGGGAAAAACAAAAAGGGCAACATATGTCTTGCCCCCACTACTTGACATCCTATTCAGTGGCAAAAGCACAGATTTAGACAGTCCCCCTCTTTTTTCTTGGGGACTTGACAAGGGACTACCCCAAATTAGAAGGAAATGAATGCTCTGGCAGCTGACTTACTCTTTCGTGTATCTGACTTCTTGCCCACCACCCTATAAAACAGGTATATTTCTGGCATGCAGCAATACACGGTGACCCTTAAAATTAGATGGTCCTCAAATATTTTCCGTTAAGGTATACTCAAAGCCTTGGCAATGCAATAATCTGCCTCCTTCTTTAGTTTATTATATGAAAAGATGCCACGCTGTGACTGTTTTAATCAGCGAATAAACGAAGTGCCCAGCACCTGTCCTGGCTTTTATTATCATAATAATCCTGTTTTGTTTTTTAATTCTAAAACATCAGCAACTCACCCTTAGGTGAGCATGTGTTTATGCCGCCCCTACTGTTGCCTTTGTGGTTTCATTATTACCAAGCCATTAAACGAAAAACAGAAGAAGAAGGGGAGAGGAGAGAAAAGCAGGCCTGAGGCACAGCCATTTGTGCCTGTTAAATAGGACAAGGCAGCCTTAGGTAACCAGAGCCCTGAGACTGGCATGAAAGCCAGTTAAGTATCCCGAAACTGAAAAGAAAGCAAGTCAGTGAATGAACCACTCTGAGCGGGAGCAGATCAATCCAGGACAAAAACCACATGGACAGACATCCCACTGACATTTAGCACAGCTTTGCACAGCCAGAATGGAACAAAAACCCAACAGTGGTCAAGGTGAGGAGAGGGTTCATGCATAGTGACTGGTAAGTGCCTTACACTCTGGTTTGTTTAGGCAGTTTTTATGGAATCAAGGGATGCTTGAAAAAGAAATGTATGTGCTGACAGTCTTGGCTTTGTTATAATGAATGGATCTAGAAAAATTTAAACACTTTATGTTAAAAATGCAAAGAAAAAGGTTTTCACACCTTGAAGAGGAGAGAAATTGACCCTCACAAATTTTTTACCACTTATTCACTAACATTTTACTGATGGATCGGATCAGACTTTCTGCATTAAACTCTACTAATGTGATTCAGTGGAATGGCACCAACACAAATCTGACTTTAAAACTAAAAGGGACTGTTTTCTGCATGTTTCCCTGCCTCATTCTCCTCCCACAACCACTACAGTTAGGGAAATTCTGTAGAAAAACAGTAAAAATAGAGGCAGAAGATAAAAACCTAGAAGGCCTGAATCTCTGATCACTCTGCACTTCAGTTCACATTTTATATCGTGGCCCAATGGGAGAAGACTGACAATCTGGGTTCTGTTCCTGGTGCTGGCAATGAGTTACAGTCTAACAATGTGCAAGCTGCTTCCCCTCTGTCCTCAATTCCCCTGGTCTGAAAAACAGGATGCTTAAAAAATAAATAAAATAAAACAAATTAAAAAAAAAAAAAGGGAAAAAAAAAAGATTCCAAGATCTTGTGATGCCAGTGCTGCATAAGATCTGGATCATACAGTAATATCCATGCAAACAGGCTGTGAAATGGAAGTAAAACTTAGAAAACTTAATGATTGAATGCTATTTTGTAGAGCTGTAAGTAACCACAAGGGATGAAAAGGCAGAGAAGAATCACACCTGGCAGTTATGAAATGCAGAATGATGCTTCTAGATCAAAGTTTCCATGCACATAGAGTAACAACTGAATTTTAAGTCACAAGAGTATTTTGACATCTCTTTCTACTACTTACTAGGCAGTAACAACAATTTATCATAGTTTCTCTAAGATATGTAAAACAAAAATAGCCAAGCATTGTGGGAAATCTACATTGCCAAAGCTTTCTGAAATAACCTGAGTGAAGACAAATCATGAGTTCAAGAAAGTGTCCTTCATGTAAGTATTTCAGTTTCCTTCTGAAGCAGTAAGAACCTTAGAGATAAGGACCAAACTTCCTACCCTAATCTTTATTTCTAAAAAAAGGGATTGGGCAAATAGGCTCAGCATCTTAAGGCCCACTTTTCCCAGGGACTGGATAGAATTAGATCTGAGTAGGTTTATCTCAATCGAACTAGGATAGTTTTTTATTGAAAAAATAAAAATCCGTATTTTAACCAGCAAAGTTTAATCCCTTCTTTTCCTGTGAAAACTCAGATAAGTTTGATTTTGTGCCTCTCGCTGTCTCCATATTCCAGGTATTATGTCATTGCACATTAGACTGTGTCAACACACTGCGACTTTGTCCCCGCTAATGCAAAACCTCAGAAAACATGGAGCCAGGAGATAATTTCAGAGCGCTTTTTTTTTCTCTTTTTAATGTAACTCGGTATTTATCCTCCCATATTTCTGACATTTCCATTGAGCGATAGTCCCAAAACGAAGAAAATCAGTCTTTTGCATGCAAAGCCGTCTTAAAGCAGACTGTTGAGTAGCAATCTTTGTGGGCAGGTGAGCTTCACATATGTCTCAGGAAGCATCACTGTCTTGCAAAATCCAAGAACACCGATGACAGGCTTCCAAGGAAGCCTTCTCAAGTCCCCTTCTGGTAGAAAGAAGGCTTAACCTCCTACAAAAGGACACCTCCTGAAGGAATGGGGATATGATGCCTGAAGGAAAAATGGGTGCAAGGCTCTTAGAAAATGCACCCATACTCTAAGAATACTCTAAGAAGAGCCGCCCATGATTGAAGTTTGCATGCCAGATCTTAAGGAAGAGCTGTTTTTCAGAATAGTCTGTTTTTTCAAAACAGTCTATTTTTTTTTAATTGAAATATTAAAACAGTGGCTCAGGTTCCTTGAACATAAAGAAAATTAATACAGAGAAGGAGCTGTGTGGAACCTGATGAAATTGTTACATCATGTTAGTTTCTTCTGCATCTTGCCCATATATTTCAGCACAAAGTGTCTAAATGCTCATGTTCTGATTTTATGATGTTTTACACTTGTACAGGAAAAGGGAATTTCAGGCCCCTGCCACTGAGGTATTAAGAAAAAATAAAACTTCATGGGGTTTGAGTCAAATAATGTAATGAACTATTCTTGTTGCACTAGGTAACTAAACACTAACAAAACCAGACAACACATGTCAACAGAAAGAACCGATTTAGGAAACCATATTATATAGCTTTATTAAAGTCCCATCTTCCACTGTTAACTACTGCATTCTAAAGCAAATGTCAGCTTCGGGGGGGGGGGGATTAATGTTTCTAAATTAAACGCCCTTCAAACACACTTTCTGACAGTTATCTTCATATTTTCCACAGATGCTGCCACTGCCACAAAGTTAGGCACTAAAATAGATGCAATGCTAGTGTCACGTCTAAGCTGTGCTGATACCCCTGCCTCTGTAACTGCCGGTCGGTCTGCACCAGGAGGAAAAACACACTTTATATAGAGAGGATCTCAAAGGCACTGCAGATGACATTTGGGAAGCTCTAACTGATCAAAGCAACTGAAAATCATCAGAAGGAGGTATGTCTCAGACTGAAAACAAGAGTCCATCCATATTCATTCCCTAGATATGCATTATCTCTGGTAAATTGAAATGATGTAAATTATTTGACTTCTGGAGATTCACAGGGTAGCCTGTACATATGTAGCATTCTCTGAGGTCTTGCTTAGCCTGTAAATCATTATGCCTATATTCTTAATTGTTTGGCACAGCTCCCAGGACATCCATTACATCTTTTCTAACTAATGCATATTTGTATCTGTTCACCCCCAGGCCTTCTAACCAATAAATCTCCTGGCATAAAGAGAAGAGCATGAAAATAACGCATTATAGGTGAGCAATATTCCATCAGGATACTTGAACAGTGTGGGTCAACTAACAACTCAAAACCGTGGTCCAGCCTCTTACCCCTCTTTGGTTTGCATTGCTTCTCTGGCTGTATTAACCTATATAAAGTCAAGAATATCATACTAGAGCCCTATTTTAAACAAAAAATAAAAAGAATATTAAATGTAAGTTGGTAGCATGGGGTACTGATTTACACACACCTTTTTTTGCCTACAACACACCTAAGCTCTTGCCACAACTGGCCAGACCTCCCTGAAATATTCCCATACCTAAGCCAGGAAACCCAGCTTAATAGTATTGGGTCCTCCTCAACAGCAGGTGTGAATGTGTGAAAGAAAAATGTAAGACAGGTAGGAAAATACCTGTGCTACCTATAATCCAATGGACTGAGACATGCTAGATGCAGAAAAAGGGCCTAGTTTCTAACCCTTGGTTCCCCCTTGAGAAAATCTGAGGAAGGCTCTCCCAACCAATAGACAATGGTATTTGTGGAGGCAGCAACAGGAAACATAGGAAGAAGGGAGCTCATTTTGCAGAAACAGTTTGCTCTTTTTAAAGCATTCCCATGGCTGCATCCAGGCTCTGAGGGGAGTACAGTATCAGGAAGGTAAAAATGAATCAGCTCTGGGGTGAAAGACAGGAGAAAAGGCAAACACATCTGTACTAGAAGAGAGACAGACTTCAGCAACGAGGGCAGAGGGATGGAGGGCATTTGTGCAAACACAGATTACATGCGCAATTCATTTAGAGGCAGTGGCATTTTTATCACAAAGAAGAGTTTAATCAAAGTCTCAAGAGATCTGCCATGAAGGAAGCCCTTGCCTTGCTGCCTTGGCTGCCTGAAAGAAACACCTGTTACGTGCAACAAAAAAAAGACAAAACAAACAATAGGTATAGAAAGGAGGCCATGGTTCAAACAATGTGAATTGGAGAAGCACAGTTTTCTCTAAATGAAGGGCTAGAATCCTATCAAATGAACAGCTGGGAAAAGCATAATTCTTTATATTTGCAGGGAAGTTGCACAGATTATATGATGGCAACAAATACAATATACGTATCTGAGCTCTGCTTCCTAGGCACCAGAAAGGACAGGAACCTCCTAAGATATCCCTGAGTGGAAGAATAAACTTGCTTGAGACCAGCTCCAGGAAAAAAGATAGCCAGCTTTCAAATGAACACAATGGACAATTTTCCTCCCATGGGGCCCTTTCGTAAGAGTTTCTGCTAAAAGGATACAGAGCTCAAACAACCCTCTCAAAAGATGCAGAAAGCAAACTTGTGATTTCAACAAATCCACAGAGGGGATGTGAAGAACACCTGTAAGAACTGAGAATATTATTAACATAGAAATCAGAATTCTGTGTCAGTAAGTTGATTACAGTTTTAATTTCTTTATTCTGACTGTACCAAAAGGGCAGGAATTCTTAACTGTGCTATAAGAAATAATACAAGGGAAGTAGACATAAGTAACACCCTGAACTTGTAACACAGAAAGATGAAAATCTTGAAAAATAGCATTTCAAATCTGCCTTTCAGCTCAAGTAAAGAAGAAATACAAGATATAGAGCATAAACTAGAATGTATCAGCTCTCCACAATTTTGCTTCCTATCACAACGGCAAAGAAACTCCTGGATCCATCATGTATCTGGGGAGCTATCCTACACCAGGAAACATCCTGCTGCCAGAACTGGGTTCTGTGGAAGAACAGGGGCAATCTTTATAAGGGGTGTTTATAGCTATAGAGCTACCCAAAGAATTACAGAAAGGGAAAAGAAGGAAGCTTAAAAGTTTTATTTCCTTAAAGTTGTCTAATTTCAAGCAATTTGAGTCTATTTCTGCTTACTTTGCAACTCCCAGTGCATGCATCAGCCTGTTTGCACCACTGGGAAATACTGCGATCTACAGTAAGGGTTCTCTCTACTTGCCACAATTTCAGCTGAAAAGGAACTGTCAGCAGCGCTGAAGAATTAATAGAGCCTTGAACAATCCACATCTAAGATCAGTTATAATTTGGTAAGCATTCACAACCCATGGTCCCGAATGGAAAACATCCCTATTCTTTCCTCCTAAAATCCTTCAGTAACATTAAAGAATTATGTCCAAAAAAAAAATAATGTTTGTAATTGATACCTGAATTGGGGCATTCCCAATTCCAAAATGTGTGCCTATGTGCATGTAAGGCGGCTTACTTCTGTGTATGACATAAGAACATAATCAATCAGCAGTTTAATATATGCTTACTTATTCCTGGACTACAGATTCAGACTTCAGGGTTAAAAAAAAATGGAAATGATGCTTAATTTAGCCATACACGATTTTTACGGATTTTAAGAACTTAAAACTCATTACACACGGTATATAAAACAGCCCCTCTTGCTGACACACTGGAGCTCAGTAATGCTTAAACAGCAGACAAGATTCTACACGCAGCATGCAAGATAAGAAAACATACTCATGTCACACAGAGATTTAAAGGGCCAAATGCTTAAACAGGCTTCCACCAAATGCTCAAAGCCAAGAGACTCCTTAACTAAAAGACCAGTGGCTTTGCATTTTGTACCTTCAGCCTCGGTTTTCTTCTAAAGCATACAGAGTGTGGTAAATTAGGAAGGAATAATTGATTAGTAGCAACTTGTGATTACAGCCAATCTGGTCCCAGCCCCAGTGAGGGAGAAAACAAGGAGCAAATGGAGGGCGTTGAAAAGAAAGAGTCGAGCTCAATTTTCAACACAGCCAACCTGAATTCAACAAAGACACTCAAGTGATCTATCTCCCTTTCAAAGGACAGCAACAGCAAAAAAGTCTTCTCTATCCCGATGGAGAAAAAAGAAAATGAGAAAGAAAGAAAATAGGATACAGAAAGAAAGGGGCTTCATGGTATAGGCTCCTATCCACCACAGCCAGAAAACTCCTGCTAGCCCAGAAGAACAGAGCATTTCTCCTGTAACTCCGGGGACGCTTGGCACCTCTCCCATGCTGACATGTCAGGGTTCAAGCCATGCTCACAGCACACTATAGGTGGTTGGTATATCAGTATTATGTGCTTTTATAGTCATCAAAACCACACAGAAACACAGTTAAGATAATGCTCTTTGGATGAAAAGTCAAGGACTTGAACATTACGGAATGCCAGAATTAAGACTGTCAACATCATTTTAATTTTCCCTCTTGTGAGTACAGTCTATAATTACATTATCACATAATTCTGCTCCCCCGGGATATCATTTTTCATTCAATATGTATGACAGAGATACGTGGGAATAAAATAAAGAATCCTATTTAACTTAATTCTGTCACTTGTAACTTTCAAATGCTTTACTTCATTACTTAACTAATGTATTACTATGTATACAGAAGTATACAATAAAAAGTGTAAAAGTGCACAAAAGTATAGAAATCTCCTGATCATTTCTGTCCAAATCCATTTAAAATTGAGATTTATGAACAATTTTGTTGAAACTACCCAAGTTTCACCTTTAATTTGCTGAATACAATCACTACCGTCTTTCAAACCGGATAAAAAAGCTATTTTGTAATACGAACATTTTAAAAGTAGTTTCCTCCCTGTGTCAAATGATTATAAACTCCAAGTACTGTGAAATAAATTTGTCCCTTTTTATTGTTACTATTACCTTTCATATTAAGTCTTTATTTTAGTTTTTATAACTTTACTATGTTTATCTTGGAAGTTAAACTCTTTCATTTACCTTTTAAATACAAGAAACTGATGTATATTTCTTAGGCTTTTCAAAGCATACTTAAACCAATTTGAACAAAAATCTGAAATGGTTCCTTGCAATTATTTTCCTATTACACATTTTATTCAACTTTTGCATGTGGAAGTTGAACTTAAATGCATATTACATGCAGTATGCAAAATAAAGGCAGCTGGCCTGAAACCTGTAACTTTCCAGTTCATCTTTGCTCAACAGAGACTTCCAAGAGACAACTGTACCTTTCCCTCTCTTTCTCCAAACTTCCAAGTCAGGCTTGACTCACATTGCCCCTTCAATCACTACCCTTCAAGGGATTAAACTATTTCATTTATTCTTCTTACAAATACCAAGCACAATTAATTGACCTCCACTTTAATTTACACAATATAATTCAGTAGGAGATAAGCAGCAGAACAAAAATGAAACTGTTTCACTTGGCCTCTTGCATGACATTACCACCAATGGTGGGCTCATCTTGTCTCCTAAACTAGGCAGGGTAAGGCATCATCAGCTTTTGGATGCCAGATGTCTGAGGAAAATCCAAGGTGGCGAAGACAGTGGTGTTGATTCAGTAGGTGGAACCATACTTTTCCCTCTGAATCATTTTTAGCCATTATTCCAGCAGAGTTTGAAGTAGTCTATTTTGAATGAGCCATCAAAATGAAGTCGTGATGACTTATCACGGCAAGAGATGAATCAGAAAAGAAAGTCGTTGCCAGTAGAAATTAAACGATCCCCAAAGTTCTCCCTCTTGATATAGGTATGGGTGCTGGTGGCAACTCTGGAATGTCAATGTCAAATATAATCTGTACTTCAAATGTAGATGCTTTGGTTAGAAAAATAACCATTTTAGAACAAGCTGGACAGAGTTTAATGCCCAGATGCAGTGCTTAGAATCATAGCAAAAGATAATGGTCCTTATATAGTAACACTCCCAATGATGCTAGGATAAGAGGTACAAACCTGGCAGCAGTTTTTTGAAGTACTACTAGTGGACACACATTAACATTATGCACCTCATGTCCAAATCCCAATTTGAGAAATTATACACTACTTGCTTCTATCTCCTTGTTCTCCCATTTTAGGTGAAGACCCACACCCCATCTCAGCTCTGAGTAGGTCTACTTGTATTTCTACACAATGTTTGCAGGGAGAACTCTACCAGGTTAACTCCCATGACGCTTGCTAAGGCAGCTTGAAATATTATCACTGCCAGTGGAACAACCCAACCCTACACTGGCTGTTACTGATGTCATTACAGAGTCAGTACAAGAAAATGTACCCTCTCACCTCAGATCCTGCAGGTCAGAATCTCCTAATGTAAGTATCACTAAATAGTATCACCAACAAACACAAAAAAAAAAGTTCCACTTTCTGTTCATGCTACATATCACTACAAAGCACAACAACTTCTACATAACCTTAAAAAGCATTTTGTGAGTTTAGTTAAAGCCAGGCAATACCAAACGTATTCCATAATACTGAAGAGGAAATAAATGATATCCAAATTTGGCTTAAGAGTTTCATTCTCTCTGGAATCCTTCAGGATCATAGAATCATAGAATCAAATAACTACGGTTGGAAAGGACCTTAAGATCATCTAGTCCCAACCCCCCTGGCATGGGCAGGGACACCTCACACTAAACCATGTCACCCAAGGCTCTGCCCAGTCTGGCCTTGAACACTGTCAGGGATGGAGCATTCTCAACTTCCCTGAGCAACTCATTCCAGTGCCTCACACCCTAACAGTAAAGAACTTCCTCCTTATATCCAATCTAACTTCCCCTGTTTAAGTTTTAACCCATTATCCCTTGTCCTATCACTACAGTCCCTAATGAAGAGTCCCTCCCCAGCATCTCTATGGCCCCCCTTCAGACACTGGAAGGCTGCTATGAGGTCTGCACGCAGCCTTCTCTTCTCCAGGCTGAACAGCCCCAACTTTCTCAGCCTATCTTCATACGGGAGGTGCTCCAGTCCC
>JANHGB010069861.1:9089-35368 GCA_026283785.1 Coracopsis vasa
TTTCGAAAGATGACCTGCATAAGTTCTGCTTTAACAGTGAAATACTTTCATTACAACTCGGGCACTGCCAAAAAACAAAATCTCACCTTCTTGGCTCAAGAAGACAGATTATCCAGCTCCAGCAAATCTTGCTTACAAAGAAGTTATTATCGCCTGCAATTTTAGTAAGGAGTCATGCGTGATGTGTAGGAATACAGTACACCATTGTATCAGGAAGAGTTGAATGCTTTTCTTCCCCATTGCTTTTCTTTTCCTTTAATTATAACCAGATGGGGTTGTTTTGTTTTTTGTTTTTTTGTTTTTTGGGGTTTTTTTTTAACTGTGGTTTGGAAATCTAAGAAAATTGCTAACTGTGCCCATCACAGTGATGACAGGTCAAGCCTCAGCATGACATAATTAGGCACAACATCATAGATCACATTTCACAGAAAATTACCCTTATTTACACCAGCCACAGCAATAGGTCAGAAATAGATCAAAGTTCTCTGGGAAGTTCGAGTTAGAACAGATCACGATTTAGCCACAAATATGCACAAAATGCAAGATTCCGCTGAACAGCAAACAAGTCCTGTGGGTTAAAACCTTGGGACCATTTTCTTGGGACATTTTTCTTCATGTCAACAGAAACCCCACACAACCCACAAGCAAAAAACACACCAACAAACTCAATCAATACAAACACCCTCCCAAGAAACCTACGTATATCCCATGTATTGCAGCAACCTTAATGGCAAGCATTTTGCACATATTCTCTTCCCTTCGAGAACAAAATGAAAAAGACATTTCAAACACAGTTTACATCAAAAATAAAAATCTATCTGAAGAGAATAACAACACATTTAATTTCAAGGTTTTTAGGCAGGCAGAAGGACCCTATTTTTTGCCCAGTTCCTCAAAAATGCTTTCAGTTTTTCAACCAGATTAATTCACTTACACAAGATAACTCTTGTGCTTTTAAAATTATTGTACTTTGAATGACAGCTGTAATACAGAAAATTTAGATGAAAATATATTCCCTCTTACTCCCATTGCAAGAGGTAACATTGCCTTTGTGTTTACATGCTAAATATAATCTCTCTTTAAAAATATATACACAATAGCAGATGCTGCATGAATTATCAAACTAAATTAACCAAAGAAGACTGAAAAATACAAACAACATTAGCATTAATAGAATGTAAGCCATGTTCACTTGCAGTTTATTTAATGGTCTCTGCCTTAATAGTCCTTGAAACGTACTTTCTCTCTACAACATTAGGAGTGAATTAACATTTGTTTACACTGCTGAAAGCCTTATGTATTGTTTTCATTTTTGAACAGTTGGATCTTTTTGTGGGACCTAAAGTCTATATGACCCACAAAGGTGGGTTATACAGGATATTTAATAGAAAGCCAGCAAAAGTAAACATTAAGTATTTAAAGATTTGATGTATCTGAAACCTTCTACATTATCAGAATTCCACAAATACACATCTTTTTCAGTTGCAGAACCACAACAGAGAAGATCCCAACAGATGAGCAAAGATCCCACAGTATGAAGCTTTGCCCAGAGGTGCAACAAAGTGGCAAGCACTTCAGGTGTCTTGGTTAATAACTGATTTAAAGTCCCATTTTCACTATTATCCTATCCTGGCAGAAGAATGCAAACCTTTTTCTCCCCTGAAGTTTTTCAGTTAAGATGGAAACATATTCAAAATAATGAAAGTTTCAAAACTGGAAAAAAAAAAAAACAAAAAACAAAAACCAACCCAACCCAAAAACCACAAAAAAAAACCCCACAAACCAAAAAATAAACAAACAAACAAACAAAAAAAACCAAACAAAAAAAACCCCAACCAACAAAGAAAAACCCAACAAGCTTTGAAATCTCACCTCAATCCATGCCTCTGACATGACATGCAGTAAATAATGGTGAGCTGACTTCTACTTTGATCAGGGACTATCAAAGGGATCCTGTGGAGTTAAGCTTGTAAGTCCCACTAAAATTTAATAGTTTGGAGATTTTAAATGTCTTAGACTCAATCATAGCATGAGTTTTTACTTTTCGCCTGTCAGAAGACTTGAGCTGCTTCTTTCTAGTGCTTAAGAAAACAAAGACAAGTGACATCTAAACATAATCAACATGTGCCACCATTCAATCTCTCAATAATGACTTAATAAACCCATTGTAGCTAAAGCCAGGTGAGTAATTCAGTGGTAATTATTTCAAATTAATTACTTCTTTTAAAAAAAACAGCAAAAGGAAATTTTAACATTTCTTTAGTAACTACAAATACTTTTAATTTGTAACTCACCAAGTAGTCAATTTTACTTTTGCTGGTATTTGTGCAATACTGGCCAGCTAATTAAAACAAAATCCTATGCATTTCCCAACTAGACGAATTACAGACCCTCAGTTTGAAAGTAAGCTTTGATAAAAATTCTACTGCAGAAAATTTTGAACAATATATTCTGATGCAAAAAAAAAAAAAAATTAAAACAACAACAACAAAAAAAAACACCCCACAACACACACACAAACAAACAAAAAAACAACCCCACAGCACCAAATCTCCAGAAGCATCATCAGCTTTAGAGCAGGACCTTTTTTTGATTTTTTTTTTTCTTTTTGTAATACATTGTTATCTTATCTACTCATCAAATCCCACATATACAGAAGCTTCTGAGAAAATAAGCACTTTATTGGCAATTGGAAATTTCCCTTAGGCCTTTCTGATTTTTTATTTTTTAATCTATCTTCACTTCTTAATGCTTGTTTATAGCAGCTTAAGGTCAAGCCAGAAAGACAAAGTCACAACTGCTGAAGTTCACCTACTGCCAGCCCTGAAACAGCTAATGTTGAGCCTGTCCCTGCTGACCTGCAACATACCACTTAAGGCACCAAGCGTACTGACAGGTACTGCCAACGCAAGCCGAGTATCGTAACAGAAATACTTCCCATGCCCCACCTTCAGGTAAAACTAAACCCCAAGGTCTCAGCTCAAGAGTGGTGTAATTTCTGGCTGTACCTCCCTCCACTCATGATGAATCAGGAAGCCAGGGCCAGTGCACTGCTGACCAAGTACATCTCCTTCATCATTGCCATCTCCTCACTCTCGGCTCATGCATTACTCCTGCTGAAGCTCAAGTCTGCCTCTTGCAAACAATGGCTGCCTCCACCCCTGCATGACAGCTTTCCCTGATTTCTCTCCTTCTGTCCCTCCCTCCCCGAGGACTGCTGTTGTCTAGAGAGAAGACCTTCCCTTTAAACAAGCCACACAGGTAAAGGGATTAAGTGAGAAAGAATAACTGAATTGACAGTCTAATTTAACACTTTACATTTTGCATGCTTTCACTGTCTGCTGTTTCAGTTCTTAGTAAAAGGTTTAATACACTTTTCATAGCACTTAATATTGTGGAACTAAGCAGGCTTTATAACTAGAGGTCTGGGACTTGCCTGACTGATTAATATCCAAGGCAGCACTGTAGGATGCTACTTTTACAACCTCACGATTTCCCATAGCAACATACATACACCACTTCAGGAGCTTTGCTCTGGAGCCAAGCAAGCTGTTAACCTGCCTCACACTCCAGTACCTGATCTCCTTATTTTTGAGATCTCTCTCCTATCATTGCCTTCCACCACTTCCTGGCTAAGGTATTTCAGACCTTGGAGGCATACCTCATCCTCCAAATCCCACCAGGTAGTGCACAGAGGAGCCTTTGCCTTCACTGCATCCATGGACTGTGGCCAGATACTTCCCCCATCCCACTCCAAACCCTTCTGCTGCCCACAAGCAGGTGGTTTCTCCTGTTGACACCCCAGCAGTTTTTCAGGTGTTGTGTCGTAATAATTGTTATTGCCTGCACTAGCCTTCAGAGCAGGCCAGGGATGAACAGCAGCTGCACTGAGCCATCATGAGCTCAGAGTGACATATCTAGGGATTGATAACCAGGCCTGTCAAGATGGCATATATTGGCTGCATGCAAAAGATGAGAACTCTACTTTCCAACAAGCAGGACTTGCTTTTCAATAGATCTCTGCAGTGCCCAAAGCACCTATTTTTTCCTGTCACTGAATGTGAACAAGCTACAGTCTGGAGTAAAATATGATTTACTAAGCCACTAAATTGATAGAGCTTCATATTCTTCTGTGACAGATGTTACAAATATGCAGATAGACAGTCCTTATTGATCCAAATGGTTTGCAGAAACTCCATTTGAAAGCATATGTTTCTCTGCCTGACATTTTGACATGAATGACAAGACAAAGCCAGGAATGTAAATGTGCAATAGAAAACTGCTCTTGTGTTGTAAAACCACACTCCCCCTGTCAAAGAGTCAGGTAAATGTTGCACAACTAATCACAGCCCAGAAGACGTGAGCGAGCCGATCTACAGAGACACAACAGGAGGGGAAATCAAACAGCACAAACTTAAAACTGCAAGTCACAGCCCTATCTGCACTGGCTGATACAATCGCAATTTGTTCTCTCCATGTGCCAGGATCAGTCTGACCCAAGTTTCCCCATCCAGCATGATTTGGATTTTAGGAAACCTTTATGTAAATAATGACAGTAGCATCCAGCAACCCTGCCCACGGTTCATACCACAGTGTTTATTCATACTCTGATATGGCATATTCCCCACATTATTCCCAAGCCTCACCAACCCTTCCTGAGGGGCAGTTCCCACCTTGCCTACACCATAAGCACTCATCTCCAGAGACCTCTGCCCCTCCCAGCTCTCTGGGATTGCCTCACATCCCCTTCCCCAGAAGCTCCCCCTCCCAGTGCTACTCTGAGGTTCTCCTGTGCTCCTCCACCACCACCGTAGCAGGCCTAACCTCTCCAGGAAGCTCACAGGAAACGTCTCAATCCACACACGCTTTGCCATCATCTCAAGGTCCCCATAGGGTGCATGCTGACCATGTCTATTGCCATGTTAGTGGTTGCTATACCAGAAGTTGAAAGCTTTCACAACCAAAGCACCCTCCACAAAATTGGTTTTCAGCATAATTCAAGCTGGCTTTACAATCAAGCAAAGTATTGCAATATATTTTCCTGGCCAGTTCTTAAACAGCAGATGAAATTTAGGAACTACTTATTTTCAACAGCTTGCAAATACTATACTTACCTGCACCTGAGGCTTCTCAGGAGAGTTCTTCCTGTTAGACATTACCCACCCAGAAGCAGCAACAATACAGCCAACACTGGAAAGCAGCGTCCATCCTTGATGGCTGGACAAACACAGAGCACACATGGACACATTGCTCTCCTCCACCCAGAGCAGGACACGCCCATCCTTTTTGCTGGGGTCCATGGGCAGGAACCAGGGCTGAGCTCCGCCCTCTGGGATCCTTGCTAATGTAACCAAGATGGAAAAGGGTCTGTGACTGCAGATAAAGATTTTTACCTGTTCTGTCTCTGATTTATTCATTGGTGAAAACTATGTCTCAGGATGAAAAACTAGTTCCCAAGCCTAATATCATCCCCATTTCCCTGTGTTGCTATTGTGAATACTGATCGCTGTGGGACACTACACCATTTCATGAGCCCTGGGAACTATGAGTCAAGGTGCCAAACAGCACTACCAAATGCTTGAGTTCTGTCTTTCAGATCTTTTACTAGTAAGTATACCCACTTGAGCAGATTAAAATGATGCTTTCTATATAAGACAGGGAAACCTTTCCAGTGTCTGCTTAGATTTATTTGCAAATATGCACTTCAGCACTTTGGTGGGCTGGAATATTTTGCTCCTGTAAGTATTTAATTTGATGGGATTGATCTAATATAAATCATATAGAAAGTACATTAAACAAAAGTCAAGGCTTTTCTGCTGATATATAGAAAAAAATGCAATAAATCTGGGATCTCCCTTCTTCACAATTCATTGTCATGATTGCATGCTTTCTTGTTCTTTTAGCTGCAGTTCCCACCTGAAATGCTGGGCTCATTTGTGCTATACTAAACTGCTTTAAATATAATTCCATCAGAAAATAAATATATACATCTTACATGAGAGAAAGAAACTAAGGAAAATCTTTAGATACAGAAAATCTCGAAGATATTTCCTTTAATGAGTGACTTTAGACTCAGAGTCTAAAAGCAGCCTGATAATTAACTAAAGCTGTTTTAAAGCCTCAGGTGCCATATTCCTCCACATACAGCTTCAGTTATGGCATTATAACAAAGCCATAATAAAAAAGGCATTCTTTATCTTGAAAACAACTTCAGGGCATGTTGAGCTTCGATTTGTGGTTTCCCACCTAGAAACTTTTCAGATGATCTCTACAGTACAGTCAGTATAACATATTCAGAAATCATTTTCTGTCCCAGTCATCCAAGCCGTTGAAGCTTCAGCAAGATGTACAAACATATCTTTCTTTTAGTTTCAAGTTTTTTCCCTACCCTGCTGCTTTCCATGTCTGTGTTTATCTGTGTTTGTGAGGACTCATTTTCCCCCCTTTATGTTATCTAGAAAACAAACCAGATAAAAGCCTTAATGCCCTCAAAACTACAGAGTTTTATAACTGTAATAAAAGAATTAAACAGCTACAGAGAAATGAGACATCTTCCAATGCGACTTACGAAAAAGGAAATTTTTTTTTTAAAAAAAGGCAAACCAACTTTGTTATGGTGGTGCTCCATTACAAGAAGACATGAAATTAATACCAGCACTGATTTCTAAGCAAGCTATCTGATTTCAATTTAAATAGGAAAAAAAGAATTTAAGTAGTACCCTGTAAGTGTACACTTTAGAAAAATAAAGAAGTCCCTCTCATCAGCCTGACAGTAAACTTAAGAGAAAATAAAACTCAGTAAGAAACTGAAGCATTACACATCACTTGCTTCTGTTATCAGTTACCTTGCAAACTTGGAGAGAACAAGCTTCTGCACTGCTTTCCTCCAACATGAGTGGTAGCAAAGCAGCATCCTTATCCAGAAATCCAGAGACATATACAGCTAATACTGCTAAACCCTAACTCTTACCCAAACCCAAAAAAGTTAGAGGTTTATAGGTAGCTGAATGAGACTGATTTTTCACAGCTGCAGTCCTAAAGAGCTATTAGGAGTGTCATCTAGCAAGCAGCCTACAGCTGGTTTAGGTGCAAATCACTGATTGAAGCTGATTTTCCCCAGCTGAGTAAGAATCAGCAAAAAAACTGGCATCATCAAACAAATAATTCCAACTCTTAAATAATATAACAACTGTTTCTTGTAGAACAAATGCTGTTTTTATTTGTTTCTAAAAATTAAGAAAAATAACAATTAACTGAGGCCACTGCTTGTATGATGGAATCTAGGCTTCCCATAGAAGTAATACAGCTTTGCTAGACATATGAGTTGTAACCACACTCTTCTCCCTCCCCCTTTACCACATGTTCATTTTACCTTTAATTTTGCTTCTCTTCAGAGTTTTCTCCTAACTTTCTCATTGGCTGCAAAGGATGTGGATTCTTTGGGTAATTTTCAACAGGTCCCCCAAATGTGTTGTGGTTAGATCTATGTCATTCTTTAGCTGCCCACAACATACATTCAAGTCAGTAAAGCAAAACATAATAAATTAAAATGGTCTGAGCACTGTGGTTGCTGTACTAGCCCAGTAACATGATCTCCTTTAAAAGGAATGCTCCACTTGCCACCAAGCTAACAGCTTTAACCTTTCTTAGAGAAGACATATACCTAAAATTGAACAGATTTTAAGAAGAAATTTGTTCTCTAAGCTATTTCAGCATACAGTTTAAACTTAAATCCATATTAAGTCCTCAGAATAGTAATAAATATTCCTTTTTTGAGGTCATTTTTGAGACTCAAAACATTTTCCTTTACAGAGCTGTCACTGAAAATATGTTCATGGGAAGCAGTGCTCTCAAGCCCAGTATTAAAAGCCAAATCTTCACCTACTGAAACTTAGTATGCTTGACGCTTTCACTAGAGGGATGCTGATTTACAGAGGTGAGAACTCAGGTTTAAGTGTTTTATTCTATGAGCAGACTAAGAGAAAGTGAGAGATTGAGAGTTTTGCTGAAATTTCATCTACAGTGCAGCAGTGGTTATCAAAGCAAGGCAGATATTGGGAATTTCACTTTGCAGGACAAATATTGCACACATGTAGTTTTAACTCAGCATAAAAATGTTCTATCAAGTTTCAACTCTGAAATTAAAAAGCATAATTACTCTTTTTCCATTGCAATAGAAAAACATGACATACTAAGAAATAAGAGCAATGCATTCTTCAGATTGCAAGCAGATTGCCCGTGGATTGCAAGCAAATAGAAGAAACAGAGTCACATTTTTGTATGAAAATAAAGTCATTTCTAAACTAATGGAACAATAGAACAAGATGCACTACAAGTGCTGTGCCACATATGTCACTTTCGCGAAAGTTCATGAGCAAAAGAGCACAACAGAAGGAAGGTATAGGCACTCGATTTCTATTTCATGTACAACCACCTTGCAGTGTAAACATCCTGGAGGAACTGGAATATTTGGAATCATATATTATTCCCTTTTTTAAACACATTTGGGGGAAATTCCACTTAAAAATCAAGGACGCAGTTTGGTCTTCAAAGTTTTGGGGAATTTCTGCAAGTTTTTTTCTACATCAATTTGCCTGATATTAAAAGTGAAGGGTCAAACCTGCAGGTGGTGTAAATCAGCACAGCTCTGTGAGGGATTTGAACTTATGCTCATTTACATCACATGGAAATTATATTTCTCACCTCTTCTGTGAGTAACTGCGCATGTATATATATATATATGCATGAGTGTGTGGTGAATACATATTATATAGAAAGTGAATGCTTTGATGTGTCAAATTGAAGATATAAATATGAAACAGGAGACAGAATATGGAAATGATACATTTTGCTTTTGCTTTTACTTTCAAACCTGAAAGTTATGGGGAAAGAAATACTGTTTATGTTCAAGGAGAACCTGGTGATTTGCTTAAATAATCTAAAACCAAACCACCATCACATGAAAGATTGAACAGCTTCCTGTCATGGTTGACAGGCTCAAGCTATGACTTGCTAACTTTTATATAAACAATTACTAGAGAGTGACAGATCCATTGTAGATGCCTTACTTCTACAGTATAGACCCTGGTGCAGCAAAGCACTCAAGACAGTTAACTTTAAGCAACTGAATAGCCCCAGAGAGCTTAGTGAGCTCACTCATGCTTAAAACTAGTCATATATTTAATTTGAGATGTGCCTTTTGACTCAATCATTTATCAGCAAAGCACTTCAACCTATGCATAAAGCAGCTGCTTCCTTATAGGTCTCACACACATGCTTAAATACTTTTCTGAAAGAAGTCTGTGTGATTTGATTTTTCAAGATCCTGATTGTCTTAGATGTAATCCTGCAGAGGATTCAAACAGGTGAGTCATATTCTATGCATTAGAATCAGTGAGATCCAACATTGTTTATAAGTTAAATGCCACTTCCAAACTCTACAGCATACAGCAAGACTAAGCCAAAAGAACAATGAATATGGAGAATGCTAATCCCCCAAATATACTGTATTCACAGTTTATTCTACAAATGCAGTTGTTTATTCACTACCATGGTTTAGACTACTATAAAAAAAAATTAAGATGGTTTATGAAATCAGTGATGCCTCAGTAAAGGAGTTTCAGTTCCCTATTCCGATCTGTGCTGCAGCAAATAAGTAGCATGCTTTGTGGGGAAATGGCAAAGGAACTCAGACAACCTCTGACAAGCTTGTTTCTTACAACATTGCTGCAGAACCAGCAGCAGTGGCTATGCTACTATGCACCAGCAGGTCACCATCGTGCTTCACCATCCAGAAGGGAGGACATGGCTGTGTGATTGCTTCATGCTGCCGAGGTTGCCAAGTTTGCTACTCACCAGCCTGCTCTGGAGGATGCTCAGGACAAGGGTTGATGGTACTGCTGGGGTTTGGTACTGCTGGGGAGGGAATACCCACTCCAGCCAAGCCCTAGCTTGCACATTGCACCCCCATAGTTACACAAGCATCTCCTTGCACCTCATCTGGAGCATGTTCATCTATATCTGCTAAAATCTGAAATAGTAATAAAACCAAGGGATTTTTCCAATACAAATAGTCGCTTCTAATTGTGTTTACAGGTACCTAGGTGTGGGTTTTGTTCTGTTGGATTTTTTTTAAAGCTATTTCTGCCATAACTAATTAGTGTATTCATAGAAAATGAGGAAAAAATCAGTGGAAGAAATGTCTTTTTTTTCCTTTGGCCACAGGTTTGTTAAGATAATGATAACTATGATGAAAGAAGAAGGAAAAAAATCCCAAGCTTGTGTGGGCCAAGTCTCTAAATAGGATAAATCTAGTCAGCTGACTATAGTATTATTCATTTTTAATTAGTTTGAAGCTAATAGTATAATTTGTGCCAAGCTGCAAAATTGACTGTCTTCATGAGGAACCAGCTTGACAACAAAGACAAATTAATCCCTGAAAAAATACTCTTTCTCTAAGTTCACCATCAATATTCCTCATTTGAAAAGTAGTATGCTGAGTATGTTCTTCCATTAGGCTGTTTTTGAATCACACATTCACTTTTCTTCCCTATCACTTAAACTAGAAATGTAAAAATTTGAGGGCGTTTATCATCTCATAAATGTACCTGTTGTGTAATTATGCAAATCAGATTAGAAGCAGTCAATGGAATATTTGCCAAAAAATCTGACCCAGATTTCCTGCTGACTTTCTTGGGATGTGAATGCATTTTACCTCTGTTCAGACATAATTTAATGTGGGCATTGATTTTGCTGCACCGAGATCTACAGCTCTTTGCACAAATAGCAGTGTTCTAATAAAGTGAAGAAATCCAGCTACAAAGGGAAATTATAACCCAGCTATATGGATATGTTTGAGAAGACACTAAATTATCACAATTCTGAAAGATAGTGATTGTACATTAGCAACAGTGGGCAGGGCATCAGGTATCAGTCATCTTGGGCATTTGAACTACTATGTGGAAAGGAAACAATGTGGTTTGGTTTTGATTTTTTTGTCATATGAAGCTGCTCCTTCTCCTTTGCAGGAGACATTAAATTCACTATAAGTATTGCTCTACCTTTGTCCTCTGATTGTGTTTCATAGACAAAAAAAAAACAACAAACCTCAAACATTTTACAGCCATTTCTACTAAGATTATAGACATGGCCATTAAAATGTTTCTCTTTACAAAAACCAATGGAAAAAAAGCAGAGCTGTGCTTATAGTCATGAGCTCAGCCTTGTCATTCAGGGATATGACTTTAACAGAAAGCATTGCATCCATTATGCAGCAAATTCCTTGAAATCTTAAAGAAAGAGATGGCACCAGAGGGCAGTCACTGCAACACCATTATCTCCTGTTCATCCTTGGCTCACTCCTTTCAAATATTGGTTCCTCCTCATTTTCGGTCGTGTACACAAGATACAAAAAAGAGCTGATCAGTTTTTTCTTAAAAACTTTCTCCTTAAACTAAAACCTGTTATCAAAGCATTTATATATATATGTCATATATATAATATATGTAATATATATATAACAAAACACAGAAGGTTAAATAAAAAGAGCCAGACAGCACAGCAGACATGTAAAATCACAATTAAACAATCCTGTACTTAAACTTAGAAACTGTGTGGAAGTTTAAATCCCTTGTTAGAAGGAAGAATTTCTCGTACTTCTTTTCTTTTTCCTCTGTTTCTTGGTTTACAATTCACATTTAAAACTTTTGTTACTGCTACACTACTACCAGCTCTTACATTCTCCAAGTGAATTGCCATCTTGACTGTAAAATAGGGTTCTGCGGAAAGGAGAGATCTGAGCATAGATAGCTTTTCTAGCAAGAAACAGATACATATTTTTCTTAAAAAAAAAAAAAAATCCCCACAAACAAACAAAAACAAAACCACAGAAAAACAGTAAGAGAATAAATGCTGAAATCCACGGAAAAAAAAAGTATGGCCCTCAGTCCCAGTAACTGGTCTTCTTTGGCACTTGAGAACGATCACAAGTAGTTTGCCTTTTTATTCATATAGAACAAAATTTACAAAGTCATTCATACATTTTTGTTTGTTTTTTTGTTTTGTTTTTTACTTACTTCGAAAATTGGGAATATTCAAAATACACTTTTACCCCACTTCATTCTTTCATTATTTACAGGTATATACAAGAAAAATGTAAGAGTTCAGGGTTTTTTTTTTTTTCATTTCTTTTAAATTTTGTATTAAAAAGCTCTGCTGGTTGTTTTAATGTTAGTTTTCGTCATATGGATGTTCCATGCGAGGGTTCCATTGCTTCTGGAATGACTCCCCCTGGCACAGACTGAAATGACATTGGGATCGGGGTTTTCACAGGACTCTGACGAAATAGTCCTCCATTTGGTGACCTGTGTTTACACTGTATGGAGGGCATGGTGGCTGAGCTGCTCAGGGGCAGCGGCAGGTTGCTGCCTGAGGCAGCTGTGAGTGTCCTGCTGGCACCATGAGTTGTCTGTTCTGGTAAAAACGTGGTGACAGAAAGTTGTGTGTTCTGGTATTCACGTACTGGCTCCAGGGTCTGAGCTGGCTGCATGCTACCAATCTCCAAGGCTGAGATTTCAATGGATGCTGGAGAGATTTGCTTGTGGGCTATGTCTTCATCAATTAAACTGTTCATGCGTCTATGGACCTGCTCCAGGTTCACTTCTTTGTCCTAGTGAAAAAGAAACCAGAACAATCAGTCCAAACACAATCTCCAGTCATGCCCAGCCCTCTTCTTCCTCTGTGGCACAAGAGTTGCTCTTCACTCATTACATCAATTTCCTCTGTGCATATGCAAAACCTCAAGGTCTGCCCAACACCTCCAGCAGAGAAACACACAGAAGAAAAAACACCAGCTCAATCTCAGCCTGCAAAAGCCCTGATGTTGTCAGACTCATCCTCCTTGGAGATAAACTTATGGCTCTGGTTCAGCTAACAGGAGCTTGCACCAGGGACCAGCACATCCCACAAGCCCTTAGCTCACGTTGCACAAGCCCAGCAAAAAAGCATATGGCAGACAAACAAGTGTGTTGGGACTCCAAATCCCAATGAGCAGCTCACCAAGTTGTAACCACAAGACAGCTTACCACTGTCTTATCTAGTTGCAGCGTGTTTTCTAAGGAACATGTCAGTAAAACACCATACGCAGCCTAGGTGACTCCAGGGTGATTGGCTTCATGTGCCAAAATCTACTGGTTGTGGTGATAGCATCCCTTCCCAGCAGGAAGCCCTGGGTCACCTGTGTGGCACAGACTACAAAACACTGGAACAGCACTGAGGGAGACCTGGGGAGGGGACGACTCATTTGTGTTTTGAATAATTGTGTGACCAACTATAAGCTGTCTGCCACCTTGACATGTCATCTGGTAAAAGCCTGTCTCTGGTCAGAGCTTGGGAAAGTAACACTGATCCTTAGCAAATGCATCACCACCTTCTAAGAATGCATTGCTTTAGGCTCCCAGAGCAGTTTCTTGAACGGACTTTCAGGACCACTTACTCAAAATGTTTTAACTTCCATGAGGAAATACAGCAAAAGAAGTCATCTTTAAAACCTAAAGCAGGAAAGACCTACAATGGGCTGTTTATCACCTCAGTGTGGCATTCAGGATGTTCAAATTGGAAAGCAACAAAACTGGCAGGGTAAAGTCAACCACCTGGGATGCTGTATGACTGAATTTTAATAGCTAGCATTATATTGCCAATAAAAAGGTATTATATTGTATCATTTCTCTATATTTCATAAAGCACAGCTATGATCTGCAGTTGTAGTTATTTGATGCAAGTATAACATACAACAGAATAGCAGCAAAGCATTTATAAAAGCTCAGCAATCCTGGAAATGAAGAAATTCTCTGACAGAAGCCTGTAATTACACTAGGCAGCCAGCAAGATTCCACCCTAAGAAGTAGGACTATCTGAAACTTTTGTGTGGCAGTAATCCCTGATTGCCCACAGATCAAGGTGTGCTTAAATGTTTGTTAAATCCAACACCAACAGTCTTACAGAAACCTGGGGATATCATCTTCCTCACCAAGGAAAAAAACCTATTTTTCAAAAAATACTGGGTTTTTTTTAAGCAAATAACCAGATCATTTTTAGTTAGAGAAAATCAATCAACAATAAATAAAAAAAAATTACTTTTGTGGCAGAAAGAGACCACACAATACTTTAGCAGATAACCCCTGTAGCTGTGCTAATTTCTTCTTGCCAACAGCCATACCTGACTTGTCAGGCTTTATTCAGTAAGTCAGACAATGTACCGAACAGATGATAACAAGAAGCTTTTTCATAAACTCTGTGGCAAAGTAAATTAAGGATTTGTGGTACAATGGCCAGAGGATTACATGGATTTAATTCATAATTTTATTTATTTCTCTCTCCTGAGGTAAAATTGTGGACTGGGGGCAAGTGTGAGAAGTGTTCCTCTATTATCCCCCATTGGGAGTAAGGGCTCCAGCTCTCTGGGCAGGTTTCTTTCGCACAGATGTCCAGTTGTGCACTGCTGTGTTTTCCTCAGCTGTCTGCTAATAAAAACTTGCTGCAAAGTTCTGCTTATCCACAAACTTCAGATACTGCCACTTGTGACAATACCTGTGTTACCTGTGTCTAAGGAAGCTAGCACCCAGAAGCCCATTATATAATACTTCTTGAGGTTGCCTGTACTACTTCTTTTCTCAAAAATGCTGCTAGGCCTGATTTAGACTCCTAAGTTGGCATTCTGGGACCCCTATTCTCGCTAACGCCCTACTATAAAATAAAAACTAAAAAAATAAACTAAATATAGAACTCAGGTTAGAACCGAGCAAATACTACAACAAATTTTTTTTAAGAAATGTTCATGACTCAATTGCATTTTTCTGACCTCTATAATTTCAATTGAAAGTATACATTAGCATTTTATTTATTTTTATATTTTTTGACTGTAAGCACATCCTCAGTGCATTGCATCCTGCTTAGCTACGGGAACAAGTATAATGTGACTGGGATAACTAGCCAAGCAGAGGGAAAGGTAGAGTTTCAATATTTGCAACACACAGTCATTAACATTTTGCAGAGGAAAAATACATTTGCAAATAAAGTGTATTCTTCATTTGGAGCCTCTGTGCACAAAAGGTGATAGAGTTCAGAGGATAAACTAATCCTGGTTATATATTTAGCTTAGGTCTTTGAAGATGTAAACTGAAGAGCCACAGATGGGATGCTATTAACAGACATCTCTTGGTCCAGACTAGAGGGGTTATTAAGGTAACATCACTTGGAATATTTCCCTTTGTTGGTCTAACAGGATTGCCCTCTTCTGCTATGCACAGTCCAGCACAGCAGCTGGA
Organism: Coracopsis vasa; assembly: GCA_026283785.1. Lineage (NCBI taxonomy): Eukaryota > Metazoa > Chordata > Aves > Psittaciformes > Psittacidae > Coracopsis > Coracopsis vasa. Next base: position 24,413 of record JANHGB010069861.1, read on the forward strand.
CTGGGACCACATTCCTCAGAAAATGGATTTGCAGTTGCTTATGTTTCAGAATATAAACTTATGCTTCAGTGCACTGAAGTTTTCATTATCAAGAAAGACATAATTCCTGCAGTCAGACATCCTATTTTATCTACAACAAAACACTTTATGAAGTAAGTAGAGAAGTAAATGCTTGGGCTTTTTTAACAGGTAGGGGTGGAGATTTCATTTGCTTACTTCTAGCTCTTCAGCATTAAGGACAACTTTTTGGCCTTATTAAGATCAGACAAAACTTTCTAAAGGCTTCCAAGAATCCAGAAGTTCACATTATTCATTCTTTTTGTTGTTAAAATTAAATGCTTGTAAAGGTTGAGGAAAACAACCCTGTCTCTGACGAATAATAAAAACATGTTCTTAAAGGTTCTTCCCTTTGTCTTATTATATGAAGAGCAGCTAAACAACTAAATGTCAAGCTTTGTATGAAACTAGAAATTATCTTAATGCTGAATCAATGATTTTTCAAATGCTTTAAAAACCCCTATGATAAAAATTAGAAACGCCTGAAAAGTTTAGTTTGTCATTACATTACTAGAAAACTGCCTTGAATCCCAAGATTCCCAGAACTGAAGGTTTTGGGATAGCTTTATTTGACAAGCCAAGCTTTCAGAATTTGTAAATTCTGTAAACCTCATCTTCTTTTCCTTTATTGTTCTCCTGGAAAATTCAGTAACAAAGCATATGTTATCTACTGAAAAGTAACAAGGTAAATGCAAAAAGAGTTAAATAGTAATAAAGCCAGAAAAACAAATCTTAAAAGTTATGATTTTTTTCTCCCTTGTCAGTTCAGTCCTTATTGATTTTTAGCTCTATAATTCTCATTAAATATAAGCCATTTGGTATAATTTTTAAACACTTAGGTTGCTTTTTTTTTTCCCCATATCCTGAGGCTTTGTCACTTTAACTGTGAAATGGTAATGTAGCATTGAAAGAGATTTTCAAGCTTTCTAATGCTGTAGCTATTATCTATTTTTGCTTTTAATGAATTAAAATTAATAAATAAATTACTATAAATTAATAATTGATGCTTGGATCTAGGGAATGGCAGAGACACCAAACCTGGCATCTGGATGTAAAAAAAAAACAGACCCAAAGTGGAGGCTGGTGTGCTGGTTTCCTAGCACATAGACTTCCCTTACCCAAAGGAGAGCCCCTTTGGAAAAGCCTTACTGGTTTCTCTCCACAAAGGTTTCTGGCTTCAGCTCCACTTAGCTCCTGTTAGGTCTCTTCAAGAGCTGAATGAATGAGCTCCAAACTTAATACTTCAGTGTCTGTAACAGACATGTTATCAAAGGTTTTTTTCTCTTTTTTTTTTTACTTAATATACTAAAATTAACACTATAAATGTCACATCTCACACGTTACATGCCAATTCACTTTTCATATATAGCTACATTGCATAAATCTATATACTCGTGTTGTCAGAAAGAGATTAAACAGTTTTCCTTTGCTACCTTCATAATTCTGTTTTCAGTATTAATGTTGTACTCCAAATAGATTGGAAATAGATTCCTCAAATAGTTGAGGAAATTAATCAGTGAAAGAAAGAAAGAGAAAATACCACATGTAAGGAAAATTAATTATAAACACAGGCTTATTCTCCTCAAACTTAAGGAAAATAACTAAACAGACATTGCTTCTGGTCAGGAAATTATCTTATCCATAAATATCAATTTAAATGTCATTCCTCCCCAGGGAGTCTGAGTTCTGGAAGGGTGAATGAAGGACATGTTTCTGATATGTCCCAAACACTTGATCATTAGCGACAGGTTCAGTGGCCTGCGATGGACAGCAGGAGCACACCTTGGTAACTGTTGATATGGACTTGAATGATGTTTACCAGAATTATCCAAGAACAACCAAGCCTGCACAACTGCACCTGCAAGAAACTACAACTCTCTTCCAGGACTAACCATTTTTGGCCTTATCACATGGAGAGAAATTATGGCAAGATGAAAATACAGACAGGGTGATTTACAGAGTAATAAGTACCTTTTTCTAGCTTATTTTCTGTGACTTTTGACAGCATGTGGGCAATCAGGATGAAAGAATATGAAACTACTTGGACGGTCTGGAGTCAACATCAAATTTGAAAGACATCTCAGTGAGTGTTGAAAAGGACCTACAGCTGATGTTTTCAAGAAATTGCCTACATCACTCCAAACACAATTAATTCAAAGGTAAGACTGTTTAGCTGCCAGGCTTGCAACAGTTGGGATTTTCCAAAGACAAAGATTTTTTGAATAAAATATTTTATTAAAGACACTAATGTGGCCTCCTGTTCTTACTCATGATTTCTCTGATCTTACCACGAAGTTCAAGAGAAGCCACTCAAAGAGATAAAAATATCACAAGCAGTTTCAGTAAGGCCAAAAAGGGAGACAAATGCCCTAAAAGGAAGACCTAGTATCTGCAGAAATTTGATGCTAAATCTATGCCAAAACTATGATAAGCTGCATCTGCATCCCACACATGCAAAAAACCCCACGCTAGACTAGTGAAGAAGAAAAAGACCAATGGCCCTGACCCTAAATATCAAGTACTAAAAATTCAGAAATGTAGCCAATATGGGCAGTCAGGCACATACGCTGGGGGGCTATCATGAATGCACCAGTACCTCCTTGTCAGATGCTGATAAGTGTGCCAAGTATAAAAAGCCTGAAAATGCAGTTCTTAATAAGCCGCAGGAGATATATGGAAAATAATGCTTTTAAATAAATGTAGTCTTAATCATCAATCATGGCACATTTCTGTTTTGTTTGTTTGTCTGTTTCTGTCTTGGGTGACAATGAAGGATTATCTTTTGGTGAGAAAATGAAACCCAGACATAAATATTAATATTACATTTTCACTCAGTGAAAGAGCTATTTAAAAAAAAAAAGGCAATTTTGTGATTAGGACTGGGGTTCAAAATTTAAGTTAAGATCCAGCCTCAGACAAACATTTCTTCTTCTGACTTTAACCGGGTTACATGCCAGGCCCTCTCCCATCCACGTAAGACACCTCTTAACCCATATGCATCTGTTAAAAAATTCAAGTTTCAATGTTCATGAAACACAGATCATGGAAGGCACACATGTACCCAGCTAGGCAGAAAGGAAGTCTCTGAAGCATTTCCATGCACAGACAGACACGCTTCACAGCTGAAAAACAAAGAGAAATAAAACTGAAACAGCAAAGTTTGCATACTCAGGTATCCACAGGCTATTCTCTTCCTAGCTCAGCATCAAACCCCACAGCTCCACCCAGCTACCAGCTTCTGTCCATGGGGTTTCAGAAAATGGACTGAAACATTTAAGGAGAAACGAAGAAGCTCTGCGTATGTACATTTGTTTAAGGTTATTTTGAAATTCTGTATTCATTCAGGGTCATTATCATGACTTTCAGCTACAGCTACTGCTTATGTAAAACTGTAATTTTAATTTATTTCAGGAGGCTCTGACAGAGTGGCAAACCCAGACATAATTGCCTTGCTCAAGAAGAAAAAGCAGTGATGATATATGTAATAGATATTCTGCAAAATAATGACAACACAGTAGGGTGTTATATTAATACAAATAACTCCTTTTTAACATGACTCAGTTTGCCACACTCATTATTCTAGAGATTCTGCAGACAACAATGCAGTGAAATGCAGACAGATGTGTAAACAGATGCAGCAATGATGTATATTTCCTGTCACTAATTTAACACAGGCAACTGACCTATTCAAACAGCACTTAATGTTACATAAAATTTGTTGTTTCTGAGTGCACTCTGCTAGAAGCTGGGTTGATCATAATAGTATCTTATTAGAAATAAGTATGATGCACCTCAAGAGTCTACTTGAAAAACTACTTTTATAAATAGGCCAAAGTCTGCAATCAAGCTTCTGCTATTATAAGTAGAAACTAGACCATGTATTTTAAATTAGCAATTAACTAAGCTATCATCCATAAAATAGCTGTTAGAAAAATGCATTGAGACTGACATCAGTTGAGGTCCAGTAGACTTGTTAGCCAACTGAAAAAATAAAATAAAGTTTTAAAATATATTAATTTCATTCAATGTGTGATCATTTTCAAAGAAACAAAGCTTTATAAAAAGTTATGTACAAAAGGCCATCTTATTCATTATGAAATGCTCTCCAACAGCAGAAATTCCTTTATGAAGAAAGAGTAATATTCTTTTCACTTCTAAGTAAACCTGAAATAAAGTGGGAATTAACAGAAACTGCTAAGATTGTTAATGTGATATAAAATTGTTTCAAATATATCGCCAAAGTTTATTCCCATCTACCCACAGCTAGAAAATATCTGTAACTGATGAAAGTAAGAAATTATTATCAAAAACCTAAAGACCAATCAAGTAACAGTGATTTGCTACAGAACAGCAAGGAGCTTCATGCGCTAGTTCACATCTTTGCACACCAGCACTGCTCCCTTACCCAGGTTGGATTTATCTAACTTGATCACATCTAGCCAGAGATCTAATTCTTAAAATGGCTGTAACTGTCCTCTGGTTTGTGTCTGGGAGCCCTATCTGGAAATTCACTGGACATTATGCTCCCCACTAGGACACTGATGCTTATGATGCACACCAATTTAAAACAGCTAAATATCTGTTTTACTTTTTCTCTTCACCTGCATCTGTATGCTGCAGTACTGTGTGGATAAATATGCAGGACACAGTAATAATGGGAAAATCATCGCACATTAGGTGACAGCAAGAGCCCCACAGTCTCCTGCAGTGATGTGCTCCCACATTCATCACAATCCATTACTGCAATCACAGAGAAGCACTGGCTAGTCCTCACAACCAACAGCAGACTCAAACCTGCAAGGTAAGAGACTGTGATAGCACCTTCATTTGTTACTCAGTATCAAAGCGGACATTCAGCCTCATGCTGAGGTAATTAAGCTTTAAAATCCTTACCAACCTTGGCTCACAAGCATTAGAAGCTGATAACTACAAAGAAAATGAATGACTGGTTCACATTTTACAGATGTTTCCACAATTTTCACGAGGTTAAGAATAAACAGAACAGGAAGAGAATGCAAAGAAACATTTTTCAACACAAGCAGCAAAAAGCAGTACTGAATGAGTGCTGGTTGATGAGCATGCCAATGTCTCTGCAAAGGAACTCTTAGGAGAAAGGAGAGGTTGCACGTGGAGAAACCTTTACTGTGCACAAACTGCATATATTGTAGCTACAGGCATTTCCAACAACACAAAGGTTAGGTTCAAGGGGAGTTCCAAGGAGAGGCAAAGATGAGGAGAAAACTAGCAAGAATTCATCTCTGCAGGCATTTTCAACAACAAACCAGTTATCTGTACGTTTATTATGAAATCTCACCATGCTTCTGAGGCTCAACCTCACATCATTGGCCATCTCCAGATAGAAAGGAAAAGGAAGATGTGGGGAGAAAAAAAAACGATCAAGATAGTGAGGCTAATAATATAATCAATATTTCATGCTTTTTACCAAACATATACTTATTACTTTTTATACTTTTATTTTGAAATAGCAGATTCTAGGCACTGCAACCAAAGAGAATGGCCTGAAAAGGGTGGTGTTTTCAGAACTCAACAACATCTAAAATGACCCTACAAGGTGACAGATTATTCTTTTATAAAGATTAAATTCACACAGGTTCTGTTCCAAAACTCACTAAAACTTAATGGATTCTTTACCTTGCTTTATACAGCTTTTAAATCCGAAATTATTATCTAGTCCACAAGGGATGTAATTTTTCACTCTACTGAGCCCAAAGCAAAGCAATGCTACGCTTTATCAGTCTGATTTACTCTACTGGAGCATCAGGCATAACAGATTGCTCTATCACCATCCTTCTTCACCATTCCAGCCTAGTCAAATCCAGATCTCAGAAGTTCCCATTTTTCCCTATTATGCTGGGAGTGCAAGAGGGACCTGGCACAGGAGACACAAGGAATTGCTTCTACAATCTGTTTGATGCCCTGTGATAGTTGTGATAGTTGCATTGCGAAGCCTCTCCACTCCAGATATGTGAAAGTCTTAGAAAATTCTTAATTATGACTATTAGCCACAAATGTTTTAATTAAAACCTGCATTTTGAAAAGGTGTCTGCACCCCTATTTGGGACTATATTTTGGAAACTGCCCAAGATCCTATTTGGACATGAGAAAATACACAGCAAGCTAAATTATTAAAAATAGCTCAGCATCATAATAATGTGGCCACCAGTTTTCCATCACAGAATTCTTGGATACTGAATACTTACGAAGAAATAGTACTTGTTATGTTGGGTAAGTCTGAGTAGTTCTTTCCTATATATATGCACTTATAAATATGGTTCTGAACTTATGGAAAATCCTACCCAAGTATGTTTGGTTTTTAAATATATCTATTTTCCACAATATTAGTACCTATGATTTCTTAAAATTTTGCTAATATTGATAACAGATTATTTCAGGTATTATAAAATTATTTAAATTCAGTAAATAGATTTATAAATTGCCTGTTAATATTATTGTATAGTAAGTTCAATCTTCAAGTCACTTCAATGAACATGTAATTATCAGTTTGTACATACTCTTACTTAATTTTACATACACATTTAAATGTTTAGTTGGATCAAGGCCTAAGACATTTTATAAACTACAAAAACAAAAAAAAAATTGAGAAAAAAGTCATATTTATGTGTTTTATTTTAAACTTTTACTGATTTCATACCAGTGAACATTCAGCCCCCCCTGAAAAAGTCAGCTTTAAAATAGCACTGTAGGCTGAGATAAAATATACAAACATTAGCTCTGTAAACATTGTGTGAAGAATCTAAAAGAATCTGACACATTAAGGCTTCAATTCAGTAAAATACATAAGCTCATGCCAAGCACATGAGTAGCCACAGAAGTTGTCTGGGATGGATGGTGTAATGCAACACAAGCAAGTACTTAAATTCATTACCAAACTGGAACTTTAAACAGACTGTTTCTTTCTGACTTCCCTGTATGGCAACGTTCATTTTTTAAGATTTTTCTGTTGAATACTCTTTTTTTGGGGGCCCTGTAAGGTTTATGCTAAATAAATCCAGATTATATTCCTAAGAATCCCATTAGCAGAATTTTCTGATATGACCAAGAGAAAAATTAAGCCAAACACAAAAATCCCCTCCTTGCAGCTACAGAAATATGCTGGAATCAAACTTGAATGCTTCAACACAGCTTTGGGTAGCAGAAGCCTGGGCCTGGTGTCATTAAGAACAGGGATGACATGTCACTTTTAAATCCGTTACAGCCTTGACCTAAATCTATGGCAATCAATAGGAAGAGTTGACTGATTTCATTGGATTCTGGTAAGCATACTGTCTATGACCAGATATTACATAATAGCTGAGGAGAAAATCTTGTTTCTTCATTCATGTAAAAAGACAATACTGAGTTACTTAAGATGCCCTTCCAGTTATTATCAGTTTCTATACAAGACAATTTATATGTGATATTGTCATTTTATTTTTTTTTCCTTTAACTGATTTTTCCACCTTATATTTCATCATCAAACAACATTAAACTTTGGATTTTGGCATGACTGATTCCTAACACTGCTTTGCTGATTTAAAAATGCTATTTAAAACAGTTTCACGGCTTATTATATTCAAAGCTAGTTTGAAACTGAATTTCAAGATGGCATTAAAATGCATTATTTTGCCAGTGTTTCAATGATTCATTTTCCCCAAAAAACTTTATTTATTCATAGTAGAATACAATACAGTGGTACAAACAAATGATCATTTATATGCAACTGAGCAAAAAAAGTGTACAAAGTTTTCAGACATGTCATAAAAATACAGAAAAAAATAATTTTAAATAAAACCAAGATAAATTATAGAGGACATGCAATGAAGAGAAAATAAAATACCAGTTTGAGGATCTCATGTTTCCTTTCATTCTCAAAAGGAACCATCCCAGAGGAAATAAAGTTATCAGACAAAAAGTATACACAAAGGTGACAAGGTAAATGAAGTGACAAAAAGGAAAGTGAAAATAATGGTGAAAGCATAAGACTCTTTAATAATAAAAAACAACACTGCTGACACCATGCTGAAAGTATGGAAGCCTGGATCGCCATGAAGTAATATCTGGTTGGAGAACTGAAGTAAGATGAATATGGTGCAAATCACAGTTCTTACAGTGACAAATTTCAATCCATTGAACTTGCATTTGCTAGCTCATATTTCCACTTCTATGGTACACTGGGCTTCATAGTCTTCTAATACCAGAGGAGAGTCCTAGTGGGTAACTTTCATCACTGCTAAAGCTGGAAATATGGATTTTTGAGGTAGGCTGGAATTTGCATATAATTGAAAATGGATAGAGGGTAACTTAAGGCAAATCATACACGGCTGCCCTGGCCAGAGATACAGGTTTTCTTTCTTTCATCCTGCATACTGCCAAGATATTTGTGATAATTTTTAGAGTAATTGTGCTATATCCCTCTGTCCTATAGAGCTACAAAGTATTGCAGAGCCTAGACTTCTTGAAATTCAACAACATTTAAAACATTATTAAGCAGGGACTAGCAGGAAACAGGAATTAAAAGGTGCTGCTACTAGTACACAAATGTGTTCTCTGGACAGTACTTGAATTGCTGCCCCCTTTTTATCATTTGAAAATAAAAAGTGAGAACAGAAAAGTGAAGACAGTCTGTTGAATAAAATGATTTTGCAAAAGCATGAGAAAGTTAAGAAATCACAAACTAAGCTGTGGAGCCTATGATTGTTAATGAATTATAAATTTCATACAAGCTATGAGGCAGTGACTAGTAGCAACTCATTAGGTGGAAAAATTATGCTATTCCTTAACCAGTAAAACCCCAAAATCTTCATGCACTACAAAGTTGCAGACACACTGGGTACAGTTTCTGAAACATACTGCTAGGAGCAGCACAACTAGTTTGGAAAAAAAACACATTTCTGATTTGTAATATATATTATCTGAGCTAAGAAATATTCAAACCAAGAACTTGAGATCATTTTAACACTGTGTTTAAAGAGCTGTATCAACAATAAGTGAATCAGTATCACCCTTTATGGAAGATGCAACAAGTATCACTTTTATCAGCAAAAACCCCCATTCTGTATAAGTGACTAGTTTTCTTTGCTGTGGGGTTTCCTGTTAATTTGCCTTTTAGTGAGTATATCTCATGCACCGTGAAAAATACAGGAACTCAACTTTCTTTCCATTCATAATATGATATTTTGTCTTCGCTTCTAAGTTTTCATTGTTTTGGAGTATAGTATGTGGATGAACTAGGAGTACTTTCTTAGTAGTTCTGAAGAGATCTCAGAACTAATAATCTTCAGGGGGAACAGTACATCACAATAAGACAGCTGATAAAGCGCAAAGGATGCTTGGGACTCCACTGCAATAAGCAGCTACACTTGCTCATATTGACAATGAAGATTTTAAAACCGTCATTCAGTCTGTCACATGGAATAAAAGGTACTAAAACCCTGATGATGTGGCAAAGCCCTTGGAAGCTAAATGATCCAAATTATATTATAATTTATTGATGTCATGAAATAAATACATAGGACTCATATTAAAAGATATAGAAATCTAGAGATAATTATTTAAAGCTCAACATTTCTATCAAGCAAGGTTTCATAACGTTATCCAATTTCTCAGTTATTTAAAAGGGACATAGAGTGACTGAACAGAAATTCCAGAATAAATGCTAACTTTCATTTTTTATTTTACAACTCCCAAAATCTCTGAGGCTTATCAAAGTCTAAAGATTAGCTATCACTATCGCAGGCTGAGTAGCAGCATTCCAGATTTTAACACAAAGGGATAGATGTATGAGCTGGCTAAATTTCACTGTATAGTGTGTAGGATGGCTGGGTATTAATAACAATTAGGAGAGGATGACTACAGATTCTAGAAAATCTGATTTGGAAAGATGACCAAATTTAAATTTTCCTGAATTATAAAATAATAAGGACATTTAAACATTACTAGATCTCTTTCCAAGTTTAGGAGATTACAAACTTGAGCCCTAATAGAAGAATGTGGTACAGCATTGCAGCTATACATTTTTCCCTGGTGTTGTAGCTAATCTCTTTTTTTCTTAATCTGATCTGACAAGGATTAAATGAAGAATTAAAAGGGATAACAGTAAAATATTTACAACATAACTCATTAGCAACATTTTTACAATTCTGCTTCAAACAGAATAAATATATCTTCAGTAAAATCTTGAAAAAGAAAACCAACCCAGCCTTCACTCTCCTAGCAAGAAATTTCACCATTGCCTGCACGATAGAATTGTGAATCAATGGCAACTGTGTTTTTGGGAAAGTAAAGGAAGTCTATCTTTCCTGGAGGTAGAAACAGTACTATTTTTTTTAACTGAGCAGGGCAGATTTTCTTCATATGTGAACAATGTAAAAAATATTCCAGTTGGAAGTAGTCTCCATCTGACATAACTCTTCCTATCAAGTCTCTAATGTCAAAGTTCAAGTTATGCTTATCAGGTTTCAAAGAACAGGCTTCTTGTTCCTCCCAGTTATATAGTTAACACTACATTTTTCACGCTTATTGTAATTAAATGTTGTGAATTATACCATCATCTGAGTCCTTGAACACCTCAGTGTATTGTCAATTGTTGGCATGACACAGCCTACCCACGTGGGTCAAGCTGAAGAGAGAACGTTAAACTGGGGCTCTGCAAGTTATGACAACTCCTCGTTCAATCCTGAATCCACTGTAATTTTCTATAATGGATTTATAAAGCTCCTTACAGGGCAAGGATCACAGAAGCCAAACACTAGCTCCTTGCCCTTCGCATCATGAGATAACACCAAAGTCTAATCTTAGGCTGCAAGAGAAGCAGTCCCTTCTGTGACCCTCCACAAGGTCTGCACTTCCAGGAAGAAAACAAAGACTATGAGACAATCC